>MINK01183672.1:0-24638 GCA_001735545.1 Phormia regina
ATTATTATAATTATTATTATTATTATTATTATTATTATTATTATTATTATTATTATTATTATGTTTCAAACACTGGACGTTAAATTGCTCATGATCAACACAACATTTTTATAGTAAATGTTGTTTAAGAATTTTTAGATCATATTTTGTTTGATCAATTTCCTTAAGCTTTAATAAAGTTTATTTTTACTTAAAATTTCCTAAATGATTTTTTGTTATTCCATCATACAGAGTGTGAGAATTCGAAATCTGTTTTTAGCTTTTTAAATACTCGTATAAAATAATTAAATTACTTTGTAAATTTCGTACAAGGAAATGTTAATCATGTTTTTATATTTTCTTCATTTATTATTTTTTTATTATTTGTTTATACGAATGATTCGTTGTTGGCAATGGAACGAATGATGATGCCCGTTGATTACAACAGAAAAAAACAAAAATATATATATATTTAATGATCTTCCGTTTGCGTGTGGGAAAACAAACCATTACCTTCCTTTATAATAAATGTGTCGATCACCGATAAATCAAATCGTTTTATTACACGATTTCATGTACAAGTCTTTATGTACCCTACACCATTATTGGTATAATTGAGGCATTAAACGTTTGTGTTGATGGCAACGCACTTTTGATATTGAATTAACTCTGACTATATCTTTCTATAACTTTTATATTTACCTCCTATAATTCGAATCAATACAGTGAAGTGTATAAATAGCAATGATATTTATTTTGAATTTTCATAAATTAATGTATTCATTTTTTAATTTTATAATTTTTACTTTATTTTTGAGCATTTACTATTTATCACCACTGTCATCATCATGATATTCATCATTGTTGTTGTTGTTTTCGTCATTATTAAAATTTTGATTTTCCAGATTGTTTTTATTACTTTTCAAATGTGTTCATGCTTACGCATGAATTAACAAAAACTGTTTTTGTTTTTGTCTAAATAATGGCTCGTTAATCAAACAATTTAGTCGTTATTTGTAATATATTTATTGAAGCTTCTTGGTAAGATTTTTAAAAATTTTAATTGTAGTATACTTTTTTTAAGAATAAAAAAATCATGTGACAACAAAATTTTCTTTTTGAAAGAAAAAAATGTTTAAAGTTTATTTTTTTTAGAAAACGTAAAAGAAATTAGTTTAGGAAATTATTAAAACAATAACATTTTCTATAGAAAGTTATTAGAGAAAAAAACTGTTCTATATAAAGTTATGTGGTCATAAAAATTAAAATAAATAATATAATATATAATAAAATAATATAATTTCATATGAAAAAAAAAAATAAAATAAAATAAAAAATAAAAAAAATTAAAGGAAAATTTTTATGACAACAATATTTGTTTAAAAAAAAAATGGGATGATATGTTGTACTCCAGAAATTATTACGGATAAATAAATTTTGCAAAAAATAATGTTGAGATAACAATAAAATTTTTTAATATTAATAACTATTTAATACAAAAAAGTAGAGTCCGACCGTTTATTCGGTTTCGGATTATGCCAAAAATAAATCAGATTCGTTCAATATTCAGTTTTAGGCAAAATTTTGCCCAAACTATTTTTGATAAAAAAAATTTTGTATTTCTTCTACGAACTACGAAGAATTGAGATAAAAGAATGTTTCAAGCTGATATTTTTGAAATAATTTATGAAATAATAAAAAATATACTTAATAAATTTAGTCGTATTTTGAATGAATGTTATGTAATATATATGTAAGTGGTTATCATTCGGAAAATATTGTTTGCATATAAATCATAATCGTCATTATATTAATTATTATTTTAAGTTTATACACAGAAATTTCAATAAAAGCAGTGTTATACAAAGACTTGGTTTTATAAATAATTAATAAATGAAATTTTTAATCTATTTAGGTTTGCGCTCTACTTCAACATCAAACGAAAATGGTAAATTTTAGAAAAAAAAAAAATAAAAAAAAAATTTATCGATCAATAAATTTTTAATTTATTAATTGCATTGAGATAAAGTTGACACTAAATTGCTTTNNGCGCTCTACTTCAACATCAAACGAAAATGGTAAATTTTAAAAAAAAAAAAAAAATAAATAAAAAAAAAAAGTTTATCGATCAATAAATTTTTAATTTATTAATTGCATTGAGATAAAGTTGATACTAAATTTCCTTCCGTTCAGGCAAAATAAATACTGGGGAGTAGATTTAAGGAAAAATAAAATATTTTTTTATAAAACTTCCTTTAAATTTCAGAATTTTAACATGATATTTTAATCGATCTTTCATTAATACAAAACTCAGTCTACTTTTCAAAAACTTACAAAATATTCCATAAAGTATAGAAAAATATACTTTCTTTGCATATTCAATGATGTATAGTACATTTTTAAAATATTATGTCAGGTCCTTAAAACCTACGACTTAAGTAATCTCTTCCCAAATTCACTATATTATCTATATTTGAAGTATATGAAATATATTTGAATTGTTTTTAACTTTTTACTGGATAATAACAGAGCAAAAAAAAAATAATAATTGAGTTCTTATCAATTGCTGATCAGATATTTTTTTTTATTTATTATTTTAAGTTACTTTTTCTTTATATAAAACACTGTCATCTGGAAGTCTTATTTTTTGTATTTAAGAGATTTGTTTATATTTACCTATTTGGTGTAAAAGATCAATGGAAATGAACTCTATAACTGAGCAAAAAATTAATTGAATTCAAGGAAATTGAAAAATAATAAAAAAAAAATTAAGTAAATTAATTTTATTTATTTAAACACACACTAACAAAATAAACATTAACACAGACGTTTGTATAAATATAAATTATCATTTATGAAAGATGAGACATGAGTTCTTTACCTAAAATTTTAGTCCCAAAAAATGGCTTAATGTAACCTTATTAAAACCCTTCTATATTAAGAAATTTATATGCTAAATATTTTTTTCTAATTTGGTATATACATATATATTGTTTTTTGTTTTTCTTTTTTTTTGGTATTAAGATAACATTTTGTAGTTAAGGAAATTTAAAGGGACTTTTGTGATAAATTATATATTCTTTTCGATATAACTTTGTTTGTGTATGATTTCAGGTGTTGAAAGGAGATATTTAAAATAACCATAAAATAGAGGTTTCGAATCTTAACATAAATAATTTATTATATTTTCTTCTATTTAAACTTTTTTTTAACTAAAATATTTTTACTCTCTTTGTCAAATACTATTTTAATATTTAAATACATTTTGTCAACAACTCAAGAGATTTTTTACAGCAAATATAAAACAAAATCGGATTTATATGTTGGAAAAAATAAACGTAAAATTCTAAATAAAATCTAGGTTTCTTAATAAAATATAAATATATTTTATTTACATACGCTCTTGGAAAACCATCAGATAAGAGATCATATATATAAAATGTCAACAAGGATTGTTATTTTTTGTTAAGTAAAATTAAATAAAAATCAAAAAAAAAAAAAATACAAATAGAAAATATTTTAAGTAAATAATGATGATACAGGTAAATACTTATGTATGTGTATTGCGATGTCTAATACAAATAACTTAAAAAAAGAGACTACAAAATAATAAAAGAAATATTTTTTAAAATATATAATTTTACCAATATTTTAAAGAACTTTATAAGGTCTTGAAATTTTGGTAACCAAGTTTATATGCATATGATAGTTACTTCATAAATTAAAAACTCTAAAACTTTATTCTGCTAACCCTTTACTTAAATCCCTTATCGGATGCTAACTATATCATAAAACTGCAACTTTAACCCATAAAAACAGATTAAATGTTTTCTTGTTTTTGATGACAATATAAAATAGTTAAAAAAAAAAAAAATAGTTAAAATATGATTTTGACTATTTTTATTTCATTCTACTTATATAACTTTGTCGGTCTTTTATAGTCATAGCTCATGTGTATGTGTAAAGATTTACATTTATGATATAACTGTTTCTATTCTGTTTTTTAAATAAAATAATTTTTTTCTTTATATTTTATATACGAGTATTGAAATTACATACGCAAGAAAAATTATCTAAAAATGTAATTTTATAGGAAACTTACAACCAAATTTTTTAAAAAAAAATTACGATAAATTCTCTCCTCATGAGAAATTATGAAAAATTTTCTTTTTATAGAATTTTCGATAAATTTTCTTTTGTATATAGAACATTTTCTATATGCGATATTCTGTAAGAAAAGACAGATTTTTTGAATAGAAAAAAAATGGAATCCTCATTACAGTGACAAACGAATAATATTTTTTCATTTTTTCACAATAATGTAGATAAAAATGCATATTCATCTTATGTAATCATAAATCAATTACGAAACAATTTATTAATATACATAAATAAATTAATTTAATACAATTTCTGAATAATTTTAAATAGATTTTATTAAAAAAAATATTTAATCTCATTAATTTGTTCATTTTGATTTAATAATTTTATTATATATTTAATTAGACTTCATTTTAACAAAAATTAATTGAATTTAACAAAAAATTAAAGACTAAAGATTAAATTAATAGAAAATAACACATTTTATATAATTTTGTTCATTAAATAAAAATTCCATTATATTGTTTTATTTCAAAATTGATATAACAATGTGAAAAACTTTTTTTTTTTTTTGGTTTTATTAGTAGAGGGCATAAAGGATTCATTTAAAGTCCTGTTATACATACATATGTATATAGCCTTATGTAATCAGTCTAAGGTATTTATGAATTTTTACATTCGTATATTTTTTTTTTAACAAACGGAATGTTTCAATATGAATAAACAAATACGTTTTATAAAATTGATAGCTACACTTGTCATTCATTCTCTAGCAGAGTAAGACATAAACGAATTAAAAAAAAAGAATCCTGCCAGGTGAAAAAAAATGCTAACGAAGTGTAAATATTTGTACAGACATAAATAAACAAAATTCACACATATACATTAATTCACACCTTGACACATATATACATGTAACCCTAGAATATAATACGAATATAGTTTCATTCATATAACCAGCTAAAATAAAAACGGGTCTATTTATCTATTATAAAAAATCAAGGATGAAAAAAGGACTTGTAAATATCAGCAATCACTTACACTTCGTTATGGTGACATCATATACCTAATAAAATTTAAAAAGAAACATTAATGTATATTTTCTACTTTAACTGAAAATACTGAATAGAACTTTATTTAAAGCAGTATTACAGTATTACAACAAAAAAATTGTCCACATATCCATAAATTCAACTGCATGGTCAAAGTTTAATAAAAATATAAAACGAAAAAGAAAATTAAATCAAGGGAAATAACCGAAACAGATAAAGTATTTTACATAAATGAATAATAACAAAAAGAAATAACAGAATCTGAGGACATAAAAATTTAAAATATTCAATATACAGGAATATACATTTTTCAAAAATAATATATTTTTTTTAATATTAAAATGAAAGAACTTTAATGTGGCCACAATCTCTATATTTAATGCATTAAAATCTCAAATTGTTGCCGCTTAGGAATTAACTTATATTTGAAAATTTCAAATCCAAATGTTGCATAAAGTTTCTAGAAACTTTTGAAACAACAGAAACTTTAGATTTTATTTTATGACACGGTCCGTGTAGTCCCATTTTTTTATGTTATATTCTTTTATAAACCAAAAATTCAGGGAAACCAAAATATTCAATTGCATGTATCTTCCTGGGCGTTGAATGAAGCCTTCGATTAAATATTTATCCGTTTCAGAATAAATTAAACATTTTGACATCGATGTGTTAATGCATATTTTTGAATATATTACCCTTAATGGCATATTTTTGCATTTGGTGATTTTTAGTGCATATTTGTGGTATATTTTCACTAAAACAGGAATTTCGATAATTTTGATCATTAATGAACTAATAATTTTGTCAAGAATTAGAAGAGTTAGGAAATAGAAAACCAGTAACGTTTTTATGAGATACAATAAAAAACAAATAATTAAATTTCGATAAAGTTGATCAATTTAATTTTGCCTTATTTTATAATATTGAGATATTATTGTTTACATGAAAATCATAACAACAATATTTGACGTCATTTTTTTACGTTTTAGCGATTTTTGTGTTAAAATATTTTGTGCAATTTTTTAACAATTTATACAATTTTTTAAAATTTCGTTTTCAACTTTTTCCGATGTTATTTCAACTTTTTTTATTTTTTTCAGAAACTTTTTCATTTGGACGATTTTAATTTTTGTCTGATTTATTGATTTGACAATTTTTTTTTCTATTGATATTTTTAAATTTTTGTATTTAATTAATACTTTGAGTGAATCTTTTCCGTTTTTTTTCCTTTTCGTTCTTTTGTTTGCAGATTTTTTATTTAAGCGCTTATTTTTTATGCGATTTTTTTATATTTCTTTATTATTATTATTATTATTATTATTATTATTAGAAATTTTCGTTCTTTTATTTCGTAGGATACATCGCAAGTAATTGTGTTACATTTTATTAAAAAAAAAAAAAAAGAATGCATAACTTGTACTATGTATGCCCACTAATACATTTGAGCAAAAAATTATTCATTAATATGATCTAAGTACGAAAGAACAAAAATATGTGTTAAAAATAAAAAGAAGGAAAATGAATTCAATTGAAAACATGACAAGTTTAACAATTGCCATTCATTAGGTTTTTATTTGCACACATACACAAATAGTAAAACACATAAAAACATCAACACAATAATGTGGGTGCGTATATGTATTTATGTTAATGTAAAATTACACTGCAGAAAATTAAAAGTAACATTTCATTTTATTTTCTGTTATTTTAAAAACATATATTTTGTTTTCTTTCTAGACCTCTGGTTTACAGTTTGTCAACAAGTGTTTTTGTGTAGAGAGTTCATCAGAATAAAGGGTAATAATTATGTTTATGAAAAATAAAGTTGTACGGAAATAGGAATAAAATATACAAAAAAAAAGTTGTAAAAAGTACGAATTTTACTCCATATATTATTAAAAAGTGAATTTTAATAATATCTGTTCTCTTTTGTTTTTCTCTAAGTGTTTTATAAAAGGATAATGAAACTAGTGAAACCCTCCTACACAAAGTGCAAATAAAACCACTATTATTGCTATTTGTAGTTGGCGTTAAAATGGTCTCTTTTTTCATTCGTTCTTTTTTCGTTTGATTGTTTTCTATTCTCTTTTGTCATTCATGTCTGTTGACATTATTTATACACAAACAAATGTTCTGTTTATCTCTGATTTCATTTTTCGTCCGTATAAATAAATTTGCAACGCATTTCATTAACCATATTTTAATATGGAAAAGTTTCTCATTCAACATTTTTTTTTATATATATATTTATAATAAAATTGAAATAGCAACAGTAATAACGACCTCTTTTGATTATTCATTTTCGTTTCGCATAATGGATATTAAGATATTCACTTCATACGGTTTTTCCACGGAGAAAATTAAGTAGGTGTATTATGCAGTCTTTTTTGGGTTTTGTAAGGATAATTTGAAGGGTTTGGTTTTAATTTTTATATTTTGCATAATAATTTTCTTTGCATGTTCCTACGTTTTAATGTTGTTTGGAGCTTTATTTTTCCCCGGTATAATTTTCAATTAATTTTTAAACATTTGTATATTTTTTAGCTCTTCTTTGATAATTAATATATTTCTTTACTGGGAAATTTTTAATAGTGAAATAATTATTAAATTTACTTTAGCAAACGTATGAAAAATTTACTATAAATCTCGTTTTAATGAAAGATTTACAAAAAATTTCCTTTTTATGGATAAAAAATTAATAATTCTTTTTACAAAATGTTTGATAAATTTTCTATTTTGTTAAATGTTTGTTTTTATTATAAATTTAAGGAAATTATCTAAAAATCAATATTAATTTGTTCTGTCAATTCAATTGATGAAGGTTTTATTAAATTTATTCCTACCGATATACTTCATATAAGTATGAAGTATATTGGTAGGAATAAAATAAATAAAATATTATTTTATTTTTTCTCTCAATGAAAAAGGAGTTAATCTTTGTTGTTTGCTCCTTTTCGTTCTTATTATATTATTTTCTTTTATGTGTTATTCACTTTAAAATCGTCTTTTTCCCGTCGTTGCCTGTTGGCCACATTAAATATTCATTTTTGTTGTATGATTTTCCGACCCTCTGCTTCCGTTTTCTTTATGTTATTTGCCTTGTGTCAATTTAAGCTTTGACAGGTGACAGTAATTTGAAATACTCGTGACTCTTTATACTCGTATAACGGTAGATTTTTCTTTTATTCTCTAGCAGATTTTTGATGTTTACATCCATTTAATTATTATATATTTTTTTTTTTTTTTTTGTAACTGGTGACGTCCATTCATTAGTTCGTTACTAGAGATTGTAATGATTCGTTGATAATGCTGCTTGTTGGTGATGTTGATAATGTTGGGCATAATGGAAATATTTTCCTATTTAAGATTGAATTTTAATTTTAAATTAACATGAGATTTCATGATAATGATGATGGTTTTTGAGATTTCAAATTTTTATAAATTGTTAAAATTTGTTGAAAATTTTATTAAATGTTTATTTTTTATAAAATCTTTTCATATTTTTTTTTCTTGAGTTTGAAATTTGAATTTAACCAAAATCTTCATTATTTAGTACTAAGAACAAGTCAATTTTTATGTTTATTTTTATTTAAAAAATCAAATTTTCTAAGGTTTTCATAAATATTATGTAATGTTCGAAATTTCAAACATAATTCATGTTTTTAGTGAGGCACTAAAAATCAATGTTGAACATTTTTTTTTTTAAATTATTGATTTGTTACATATTTTTAAAAAAGTGCATTTATTTAAATGTATACATTTTGCATATTTTATTTAAAAATATGAATATATTTTTTTAATTATTAATTCATAGTCCAGGAATTTTTGCATATAACTACATATTTTGATTTTCGTAGTTTGTGTTACTCTATTTTCAGTTTTAAATGCATATTCTATTTTATAATACATGTTGTAGGCTTTAATTTATATATTTTTTTGTTAATATTTTTGTTAAGTTTCAAATTTCGAACTTATTTAAAAAAAATTAATGGGTTTTTGGTTAAGATGGAATTTTCGAGCATGTTTTGCTATTATAAAAATTTAATTCAAAATTTATTTTTTAGATTTATTTTTATAAAAACATTAAACTGTTACAATGTTTTAATATTTTTAGGCATTTTAACAATGTTCGAAATTTTGAAAATATTTTCGAATTTTAAAAATTTTACAAATTGAATAAAAAATTTTATAGTTTTATTTTTTTTTTTTAATATGCATTTTTATTAAGTTTGAAGTGTTTAACAAATATAAAAATATATCAATTTACTTAATATTTTATAAATTTTAGCAAATTTTTGTTAAATTCGAAATTTCTAAAAATATTACGAAAAATGTGATTTAAAAGCCTTATTTTACATTGCAAATATTTTTTCATTCATTTTTTATCCTTTTTTTAATGTTTAGCATTATTTTGTAACATTCTTATTCTCATCTCAACACATTCCTTTAATTATTTATGATCATAAAAGTATTAATGACTTTTCAATAAACTCTTGAAAATAATGTTTCCACAAATAATCATATTTAAGTATTTACACATAAACGAACGACTTTTTTTTACAATTATCAATACAGAAATACACACATACTAACTTATTTGATGTAATAAATACTTGTTTTGAATAATTAAAAGGTTAATAGGGGCCACTTAAAATTTATTGTCAATTTTGTTGTTAAAGAAACCCACATAAAGGAAAACGATAATAATTTTCAAATACAATCGATTGAAGAAATTAAAATGAAAATGTTTTATTAATTGCTATTAAAAAGAATTGTTAACAAACACTTAAATTTAAAAACTAAATAAAAACCTTAAACAATAGAGAACCGGAAAAAGGAGTGCATTTATTTATAAGTGTTTATTAATAAAACAAATAACAACAACAATAATAAATAAGAAATAAAACACAATTACTTAAGCTAATTAATTAATACTTATCATTTCTATAATAAACAGTAATAACATTATTAATAATAACATGAAAAAAAGGACTTCAAAAAACAAAATGAAAACACTCATATTCTAATTTTGACTGATACATATTTTAACACTTTGGGGAATACAACTTTTATGTACATATATGTATGTATGTTTGAATGTGTATGTATGTATGAATGTGTATGTGTAAAATAGAATAAAATTCTCACATTAAAAAAGGGTTTGTTATTTAATATACATACATTAGCACTTGTATTTATATGTTTTTTTTTTTTAATAAAGGAAAAAGGACTTTGTTTAATGTTATACCATTATGGTCATTAGGACACTTGAGGCTAAACAAAAGTCATAAAATTATGCGTATATATGAGTAGTATTTTAATGTCAATGTTGTTGTTCTTGTTGATGATGATTATGATGATGAAGGAGATAAGTCATGACGGCGAAACTTATGATGACAATGGTGATTACAATCGTTACGGTTCATGTTAAAATAAAATATCAAATATATCTTTGGTATATTTACATAATTGGGAGTGGTTCCTTATTGGTTGCTCGGTTAAAACCAACAGTTTTATTTTATTAATTTTTTTTTTTATGAACTACCTGCCTCGTTTTCTATGTATGTATTTAATAAACACAAATACATACATATGTAAATAAATGAACCATTTAAGGACATTTTAAGTTTGTTTAACACTTTAACAAATTAGAGAAAATTAAAAATAAATCGAATGTTCATCTATTATAAACAAAACGCCAATATGGTATGAAATGGATACAGTCGCAAGTCAAACGAATTTGAATAATTTTGGGTTTCTGTATTTCCTACGCTTTCGTTCGCATAGAGTTCATCTTTTCATGTTATTTTTGTTTTATTTTTATATCAGAGTAATTATTTTCGTAAAAATATTGAAAAATTTTTAAACCCAGATACAACAAAGTAATTAAACAAAATAAGTAAAAATAATAATAAATTAAATTTGAAAGCAAAATCCTAATTTTTCAATACTCTAGATTTCATAATGGATAACAAACAAAATTATAGAACATTTGCAGTGTCCAGATGGGTAATTTTCTTATATTTTAATGAAAAACTCCACCAGTTGAAAGCAAAAGAACGAGTGAACGATCTTGACGTATTTGTTCCTAACGTTCGACATACAGAAATCCAATTTTCTACGAAAACACTTACGTTTCTCGTTGCAATTGTCGTTTGACTCATTCTTTGCATAGAAGTCTGTTAGAGAAACCCAAATCAGTTTTCATTCGCTTAGAAGTCAAAAGAAAACATTTATTCGACATAGTTTTTAAAGTCCTTTCTATAAACATGATTTATTCATTTACATACGACTTTAAAAACTTACATAATATCATTATTTATCGATAATTTTATAAAAAGAAATTTTAACGAAAATTTTCGACAAAAATTTCTTATAAATAAACAATTTTTCCTAGCAGAGTAAAATAATAAGAAAAAAAAGAAAATTTATTGAAAATTTACTATAAACAATATTTATTGAAATTGTGCTACTAAAAAAATTATGAAAAATTTTCTATTTATAAAATGAAGATTTATAAAAAAAATTCTTATAAAAATAAAAGTTATCAAAAATTTTCTTTAAAAAGATACTTTCCAACTATGCCAGGATATAGGATAGACTTTTCCAACTACACAATATTTAACAACATTTACTTAAACATGTGTATGTTTGCCAATAGTTGGGGGACACACTTTCTACAATTGGATCCTTTTATTATTTTTAATAAAGCGACAGTAGCTTAAAAATAAAAAAATTATGTATGTGTATTTGTAAGAGTCTTATTAAACCGTTAAAGGAAAAACATAGGAAAATGTGAGACAAACAGTTAACATTACCCCAGAGTATATACGAGTCATTATGCGTGGTTTCAACTGTGTATGTAGCTTCTATGTACTACACACATATACAATATATATTAGATTACTCCTGGAAAAGACAAATTCCTTTTTTACATTTTGCTAATAAATAATAAAAATTACATAAATGAGTTATTCCATAATAATGCTGAGAAACTACCAAAAAAAAAAATTAGCATAAAGCTCAAACGTTCTAAACATTTTTCAAGTCGTTTCTCTAAAATTTGAAAATTTTTTAAAGTCGATATATATAACAGTATACATAATGAAAATATTGAAACAATGCTAAAAAGCAGTCTAGTATTTCTACATATTTACAGTGTAAGTGTATATGTATGTGTGTATGTGATTTGCTCTATTTATACAATGCAAATGTATTATATGTCAGTTAGTATACTCGTGGTTAGTTGATGATGATGATGATGTCTTTATTTTAATGCAAAAAATGTGTCAGTTGTCATTGTTTCTACTACAAACGACTATTCGGTCAATTTTAAAACAACTACCACAACAACAATGACAATCCATTATTTTTCAATTGTTCTACTATGACATCGAAGTTGGTTAACAGTGGCGTAATAGAAAATTTCTATTTAAAGTATTTTACATTTTATTAAAAAAAAAAAAAAACTTTTTAACTTTCATAAAAACAACTTTTAATTGTTTTCTAAACTTAATTTTATATATTATTCTCGTGGTCAATTATAATCCTTTTGTTATTTGATTCCCTTTACGATCCTGTTAATAGTTTTATTTACTGTTACTGGTGGTTGTTGTGGTCGTTGTTCTTAATATCAGATAATAAATTATATTCAATTGCTTTAGCGAAGCATTTAAAACATTGTTAATAAAAACTAAAAGGAAAGTTTCGCAGAATATAAAATAACTAGGGAAATGAAGCAAAAAAAAAAATATATATATATATAAATAAAAAAAAAAAAATAAGTAAAAAAGTTTATATTTTTAAATATGAACAACCACGGTTAACACCAACAAATAAAACTATTCGTGATGAATTACATACATATGAATGTACGTGTGTGCATTTTATTTTTTTATTTTATATATTTTTTTTGTAGTTGCACTTGCAACTAATATCACGCAAGCTAATAAAACCTTCTTGTTGTATGATTGTACGAATAAAATGTTTACAATCCTGTCGTATTGTTAACACAAAAAAAAAAAAAACAAAAAATTCAAATTGCTAGAAATAAAACTACTTATTGTTTGACATAGGGATCGTAATTATCATGGTGAAAAAAAAAATGAACGAATAACATTTTTTTCATTTTTGTTTCTAGTTCTCATGACTCATATAGATTCATCATATCAAATTATTTCGCATATTTTCGGTCCCTGATTAGACCGATAAAACGTTGTCGTACAAATAAAAAGGAAAAATAATAATAATTTGCATTTTATTTATGTCGAAGAAAATTAATCTATATCCTATATTATTGTCTATATTCTGTATAAAGAAAATTTTCTATAATTTTCCATAAATGAAAATTTGTGGTAAATTTTCTACAAAAGAAAATTTTTTATAAAAAACTATCGACAATTTTTTTTTATGAAAATGAATCGATAGTCTTCTACTAAACAATCATTTATAAAAACTGTTCTATGATACGATAATTTGTTAAAAGCTTTCCTATAGAAATAAGTGAATTAAAATAAAATCAATTTTTTTTATTTGTAAAATGAAAATTAATTGAACATTTTTTATTATTCTAAAAACAAAACTTATCGAACATTTTTTCGTCAAATGAAAATTTGAAAAATTTTAAATTATTAAAAATTGTATTTTTCCAATTTGTTTTTTATGTTGATAGTTGTAAGTATTCGATAAAATTGCCTTAAAAACTTATCTAATGTCACTTAAGCATTTTGACAATTCCAATCAATTATCTTATTCAAATGCTACAGTAAAATTATGTCCTTGTTGGGTTGAAGAAAATATTATTTCCATTTGAAATACAAATATAGCTCATCATAAACATAAAACTATGTACCACAATTAATATTTACAAATCCAATTATAATTTAAATTTTGAATTTTATTTAAAGCAAGCTTAAACTGAGTTTAAGCTTGAGCACATAATATAATTTTGTCGATTATATTATGTATTAATTAAATGTATTAGTTTAGTAAGCATTAGTTTAAACTAAAGTTTATTATTAAGACCAAAACTTAGAAAAGTTCAATGACAATTATAAGGAAAAGTGTTTATTATGTTTTTAATATCACTTATTATGTTTTTAATATTAGAATTAGAATTGACCGATTTTTATTTAAATTAATTTATATGATTTTCTACTAGATATATGTATATGACTTTGATTGATTCGTAAAGTTCAAATAAAAAAAAAAATGAAATGTTTAACTTTGCTTAAACTTCGTTTAAATTGTGTCAGATTAAATTTAAGGAAACAATATTAATCTTTTCACTTCTCTAATCTTCATTTTTCTTTACAAACTTAAGTAGTCATGTCATACAAATGAACTGAACACTATTGAAGAGGGAAATAAGAAAATCTAATTCGCACAATGAGAAAGATTGAATAAATGAAACACAGAGTTTAAATGTCAAGTTTTCCTCTTGTCACTGTGTTTTTGTTTCTACAATAATGACAAATGAAGTGACCTGATTAAAAGTTCAATCAGAAGTAAAAACTAAAATAAAAAATTGTTCTTTATTTAAAAATAGAAAGTGTGTTAAAATCAAGAAACAAAATAAATAATCAAGGATATATGTATAAAAATATATCTTTAAACTTGACCTTCTTTCAATTTAATGTTTAAATTTTTTAACTTTTGTTGTTTTATGAATAAATTTTCAATTTTTGTTGTTGTTTAAAATATTTTTAAAAATATAAAAATTGTTTTCCAAAAATAAATTTATTTCAATCATATGATGAAAATGAAATTAATGATGTCGTTGTGCCTAAGAACAAAATATAAATTTTGTATACTGGATATTATTATTTTGTTTCTGTTATTTATTTTTTTTTTCTTTCATATTTTAATTTTATTTATTTTTGTCTGAAATCCATAAAATTCATTAATTTAGTAACATTTAAAATAATAGAGATAAATATAGAAACGTCACTAGAATTATCAACAAAATACTTATGTATATTAGGGTGGGTCATTGTTTTCTTTCTTTCTTTTTTTTTGTACATAGAATAAAATCTAAGAAAATTTGTCTAGAAAACAGTGGGTCTAAATTTTGGAATTGAATTTTGTAAATCGTTTTAATTTTCTGTTATCTCAAAAAGTACTTTAGATACAAATCTCATTTAGGTTTGAAATAAGAGTTAACTAGAGCACCTTCGAAATAGCATATAAAGTTTCAATATGACTGTTGTTTTTCGCTTTTAATTTTTGAAATATGTTAAAAATTGCGAAAATCGAATAACGGAGCTTTAGGCACATTTTAGTATAAAACTATTTTGTGCAAAAATATCATAATATAGAGCTTAATTCTGCATCATCTTTTCAAGCCATATTTTAGAAACAATTATTTAAAAGATTAAACTTAAGCAATTGACAAAAAAAAAAAATGAAAATAATTCATTCAATCAAAAACTTGCTCAAATTTGCACCTCCCACCATAAAAATTTATATCAATTACTTAAAATTGTAAAATATTAAAAATAAAAAAATATTTCCAATTAATCAATTAATTAAATCAATCAAGTAGATGATTGAATGAATTAAAAATGTGTATAGGAAATAAAATTATATCAACATTTATTTTTTATTGTATTTTTACTTGAATATTGATAAAAATTTAAACAATTGTGTTAATTGAGAAAAAATTTTTCTGTGTAATCAAACACGGGATAGTGATCTAAATAAAAAATTTTCATTAAAGCAAGCGTAAATTAACTGTATATTTTGTTTGGATTTAGTGATAAAATGTAGCTTTTCATTAAATCTATGCAGTTTTTTAGAAACATTAATATAAAATCTTCCTGCCTCACGGCGGGAGCTAGTTTTACATTTTCGACCCATTCTTTCTTTGCGTAATTTTCTTAGATTTTGATATGCTATACGTATATTACGTTTTTTGTTTTTCTCTCGAAGAAATTAACCCACCCTAATGTATATACATATATATACAAACAGACTAATGAAACAATAATATATACATACACATGTATCCATTTGTGACATTTCTTTTCAAATCAAATACCTGCCTTTCAATACTAAGTCACCGATATGTATATGTGGGTGTGTTTGATGAGTTTAGCTACAATAGCATTTCAAATATTAACGTCATCAACATAATCTTCATCATAATTTTAAAACCAAAAATTCTATCTACATGTAGATGGAACAATGTTTTTCTATCAGACTTTTGAAATTACAAGTTTATGTATGTATGTATGTATGTATGTATGTATGTATGTATGTATGTATGTATGTATGTATGTATGTATGTATATATGTCTATTGAAAATGGTTCTGTATTAAATTATTTAAAATTTAATTAATGTCACATTTATTTAATAGAAAATGTTTATTGGGTAATATATTTTAATTACTCTTTATTACAACACCATAAATAGCGATTCATGAGTGAGTTTTTATAATAATATTAACATCCAAAGTTACCATTAATATGATTATTATTCTATTTTACTTTTTATCAAGATAAGAGATTTCAATATGTTATAATGTCTCAAATATGTTCTACTTATGTAGTTATGCACTTTTTGACATTTTACGCCAAATGAGATTTAAATTTCATACATGTATGTATGAGTGTATTAACAGAATATTTTGTATCTCTCCCCTGACATTTCTTCATAATGTATTTCAAATCATAAATGTGCGTATGTGTGGCAAAAGTAATACGATGACAAGCTAAGCAAATTAACTGTCAAAATTGTAAATTCTCAAAAAAAAAAGAAAAAAAAAAAGAGATAAAAAAATGCAAAATCTGTAAGTAAATGAGTAAATGAGAGCTACACACAAGATACGTTTTCTCCACAAAGAAAATAATAAGTTTTTCGAAGAATAAAAGAAGATTTTTTTTGTACAAAATTTTCGTTATATTTTCATTGAGTCGAGTTTTTTCATAAATTTTCTCATCATAGACAATTTTTGAAAAATTTGAAAGTTTACATTGAATTTAAATGAATTAGTATGACAAATTAAAAAATAAAAATAACATTTCTTTTATTAAATTTGACATTTTGCCTGTTTCATACAATTATTTTGGTCACAATTGATTTAGTTATTGTTTTTCCAGTATTTTTGCCATTTATTTAATTTGGCCATTATAAATTACTTTTTTTTTTGTTAATTATATGTCCTTTAATTTGTTTTTGTATTTATTTTATTAATTTGTTATGTAAATAAAAAAAATAATACTTAATTTATGTACAATACGTTACAGAAATAGTGCATTTGTTTAAAACTTCACATTTTTACAGTGTAATCGATTTTCACAGAAATCTCAAATTTGCACTAAAGGAACAATTTTAATGAGTCCTTTAAAGGAAAAAGCATTAAAGGCAACATTTTTAAATATTAGTAAAGAAATGAAATAACCGATTATTCAAGTGAATTATTCGGTTAATTGATTAATATTAAAAATGGCAAATTAATTTACACTTATTTTCATTATATAATTACACTACATTTCATATTAATCATTAATCGAATAGCCGAATGAATTAAACGATTGTTCGAATAATCAAAGATACTACAAAGAAATGTACTGAAATATTTAAAAAATATTTTTTTAAACAGTTAAATAAAAACAATTATTCGAATAAACTTTTGCTTATTTTTTACTGAAAAATGTATTTGTGTTTTTAACTCGATTAAAATGAACAGATTTGAAATGCAGTTAAAGGCATCATGGAAGCTAGTGTAATACAATTCAATTGGATGTGGGTAAATTAAACAATTTGGATATAAATATATCGATATAAATATATATAGTTTTGAAAGGATGACCAAAGCTTTCACAAAACTCATCAAAGGATATCAAAGGTGACCCACAGTATTTAAAAGTATATGAAAATTGTAACTTCAACTAAACGAGTCTGATTAAATTTTTGATTACTTGTTTCGACTTTATATTCTCGATAATAAGTTCTGAGATATACGAGAGAAAATATTTTAATTGTTTGTAATTACCAAATGCTGAAAAAGGACCGACATTGTTAAATGGTCTCAGAAATTTATTCTTAGTTAAGATTATGAAAATTATTTGTTTTACCTTTAAAATTAAACACAAAAAAATGTATTCATTTTTTTTAAGTACAAATTGATACTTCACAATACTTTTTTTTTTTTTTTTAATTTTAGAAATACAATTATCGTTGCACATTCTGTTATTTAGTTTAGAATAATGTTTATTTCATTTATTTTTTATACTTGAATTATAAAATTCATTTAAAAAACAATTAATAACAAAAATATTATTTCTATTTATTTAGTATTTTAGCCAAAATGTCGTCCACAATTGCTCATAAATGGGATAAATTATCACCAAAAGAATTTTTACAGCTACAGGAATTAGCATCATGTAAGTAATAAAATTATCTCAATTATAGCTTTTAAATCAAAAATCTATTTAGAAGAAAACGTCAGTGTACAATAATTGATGCATAAAGAATTTTGTAAATTTCTTTTACAATAAAAAATTAAAATAATTAAAATCTAAAATGCACATAACTTTTGATTTTAAACAAAAAGAGTCTTAAGAAAGTAAAATTTAAAAATTTGAAAAATAGTTTATAGTTGGCAAATATAAACAGTATTAAGGGAAAATTATTTCTATTCTCTATATACTTTTATTAAGGTCAAGCAGATTTCACATATAATTTACCTTCAATTTCTTTAACATATTTATGACTTTGTTTGTAAATATTTTTCTAACCTTTTTATAAAAAAAAAATATATATATAGAAATTTTTAAATTTACTTTATTATTTAATACAAAATCTTCTAATGCGTATTTTCTGCTAGCAAAAAAAAAAAAAAAAAAAAAAAAAAAACTATACTGCATTTTTATAAAAGAAAATTGGCTTAAAAGAAAACTAAAAAAAAAAACACAAATAAGCGCAGAAAAATGCCTTTAAATGTCTTTTACTCGAAATAAAATGGCGCCTTTGAGGCAAAATGCTGAAAGTGGAAAATAAGAAAACTTTTTTTATTTTCTTTCTTTTTAATTTATTTAATTGTTAAATAAACAATTTTATTGTCATTGATTAAATTTTTTGTTTTTCCTTAAAAATAAATTTTTGTTGTGACTTTTCACCTTCATGGCATTTATGGGATTTTTTAATGTTTTTTTCTTTCATCTTTAAATAGACTCCACACGTAAACTTCAGGATGTTTTGCAAGAATTTTGTTCGCCTCATGCTTCACCAAAATTAAATCCAGATGGTGTAAGTATTAAAATTATATTATTTTCTTTTTAATTATTAATAATAATAATAAATAACTGAAATAACACAGAGTTACAAAATGCTAAAATTAAAAAAAAAAAAAAATCCTACAGCATATGGTTTCTCAGTCAATTTGGGTACATGGCATTAACAAAATCCAAAACCTCTAATTCACTTTTTCAAATTAACTCTTGTTTTCGAATTACAGTGCGATTTGAAAAATTAAGAAATTATTATTATTATTTTTTTAATACAAATTTGAAAACATTAAAAATTTAAATTTTTATTTTTTAATTAGAAAGAAAAATTGATTGCAAATAAAACAAAACAAATATCACAAATTAATGAATATAGTCATTTACATATTACATACAACAAATACATTTACCTTTTCCAATATTTCTAAAAATCTTGTATTAAGTATTTTTTAATTTATTTTTTACCAATATTTCCATATAATTTGCATATGAATAACTTTGTTAATTTGTAAATAAAATTAAAATTTATACATTGATGTTAATGAGTTATGTTTGTCTTATTTTATTTAAAATAAATTTTATTTTTATAATTGAGTAATAAATAATTCATTTTTTTTTTTATATTTTACACCATATATAATAAGGATTAGGATATGAGAATTATATGTTTAATGTTCTAAAATACAACTGGAAACGGAAATATATTTAGAAAATGTTGAAATTCAAATGGAAATTTCTAAATAACATTTTAAAACTTNNACCATTTCCAATTCTATTTCAGAAATCCTAATTATATTTTAGAAATTTCTAATTAAGTTTCAATAATTTAATTTTTTAGTTCAGAATTTTCAATTTAAATGAATTTGTTTATTTTTATTTCAGAAATTTTTAATTGTATTAAAGAGTTTTTATATAGAAGCGATCTTAAATCGGAGTGCATCGCTACTCCTTATTAGACGATACCAAATATTTAATACCGTTTAAGAGTCTAAAAAAAGTGGACGTAAAATTTAACCCAGTTCTTACAAACTAGGATAGTACCACTGGTACTATCTGTGTGTCAAAACTTTATTTTTATAATATATATATATATATATAATAAGGATTAGGATATGAGAATTATATGTTTAATGTTCTAAAATACAACTGGAAACGGAAATATATTTAGAAAATGTTGAAATTCAAATGGAAATTTCTAAATAACATTTTAAAACTTCTGAAACATAATTAGAAATTTCTAAACTGTAAATAGAAAATTTCTCAAATGTAATTAAAAACATCTGAAATACAACTGGGATTTTTGAAAAAAAAAAAAAACAATATATGTCGCAATCAACTTAATTTACAAATCGCAATTTATGGCGAAAACTAGATTTAATTCAAAGAAAAAAAAATGGACTAAAGGCTTAGTATTTATTAATACAAAGTATCGGAATTTATTAATAATTATTATGCCGCAGAGTATTACTATTATTATTCTTTTTTTTTAATTTTGTAACACTGTGTAATTTATTAGTTTTTAATTTTAACATTCATTGTTCATATATTTTAATAAACAAATATAATAATTTATTTACATAAATACTTACTGATTTTTATGTATATAGTTTTAAACAATTAAAAAATTCCTAAAACTTTAAATTTTATATTCGAAATTATAAACTTTGAAAAACATATTTTATTTGTTTTAAAATTTTATAATTCTTTTAAGATAAAGTAAACAATGTAAAATATTTAACAAATTTATGGCTCTAAATGTTTTTTATTCAAGTATCTTCAACACTCTTTCCCTCTCTATATTTATAGCTTAAGGATATTTTTTGAATAAAACTTTGTCCTCCTTCATTTACTATTTATTTAAATTTCGTTTAATAGCCAAGAAAACAATATTTTACTATGTAATTTAATACTGACACATATTTTTGACACGAGTTTCAAATCATCTAAGTTCTCTAAGACTTCTATATATTACAAGTAAAAATGAAAAAAAAAAAAAACTTTTGATATTTCTATGACTTTGATTGAAAGAAATTTGACACAAATTTAATAAAAACTTAAAACGGAAACAAGGAAATAATATTAAATATTTAGGACAGATGGAAAGATAAATACAATTATAATAAATAAAATCCAAAAAGGTAACTATAACACTGTTGGAAATTGTTTGCTGAGATTATAACATAACATATACATACATATACATATATACTTGAAAATATTATCATTAATCAAATTTTAACTTTAGTCTGTTAGTTGTTTTGTATCTTAATGCTTCAACAGATTTCTAGATAATTTTTATGAAATTCCATAAAAAGCCTTTACAGTTATATTGTAGACTTTTATTGATGGTTGATTAAACACTGAAGCGCACAATAAGACAGAATAGAAATTGCAAATTTTTGGGAATAAATCTAATCTATAGTTGTTGGATTTACATATAATTTCCCATATATATTAGCAGAGGAGTGTTCTATTTTATTTCTATGCACATATCGAGCACAAGCCGAGAAAATATCATAAGTGCAGAATACAAAACTTTGCAGGAAAAGCATTTTTGTGATTATTTAAATTATTGAAATTACAATTGATATTTCGATGAAATTTTGACAGATTATGTCTATTTCTAAATTATAGATCTGCATTTAAACATGAAATTCAAAAATGTGATCGATTACGATATTACGATGGATATATTGTAAAACAGTTTAGTTCACTTTTGTCATGGTCATGGTATAATGGCTTTTGAAACAATCTATGTAACATATGTACGTGTTATGACACATTATTGAACTGGTAAATATCTATGTTTTTATACTTATATTACAAAAAATGGATCTTGTAAATCTTTTTAAATGATTTTTACACGCATGAAATATCGATAGATATATTATATTATGCGAATATACTTCGTAAGATGTTTTCAGCATATTACTTTGGAATATACAATATAAAGTCGAAGCAAAAATTCAAAGATTAACAATTTTGGCATAAATATCCTTTTAACTGTACGATCTTTTATTTTTTCAATTATTAATCACTTTACAGGAAATTTAAATTGTAGAAGTGTAGCTTATCTCTCGTTATCATACACATTTTAACTCGATCCAAGTAGTACCTTGGGACATACGGTTTTATTATCGAAAAATTTGCATGTTTACGTCCAAGAAACTAATCCAAACGATTTCGTTGTAATAAAAAAAATATAATAAAATACGATTATCTATTTATGTTTATATAATGCAAGGGCTACATATCACTAAAAAATCAAATCTATTTCTAGTTGTTCATTGTTTCAAATAAATTTTAATAGACAAAATTAAATTATTAAAATATAAATTTTTAAAATATATTTCTTAGAATTCTATAAATCTAAGCCATAAACGTTAGTATTAACCCTTCTAAACTCCAATATCTATCTGAAATGAAAAATAAATTTAATTTTTTTTTTTTAATACATTTCTAAGAATTATGTAAACGTATCGTCCCTGCGCTGATTGAATTACCTATTTAAAATTTTGAATCCGTTTTTTTTTAGATCCGTTACATATGACCACCAAATAAAATTAAAAAATAAAAATAATAATGATTGTAACAAATTTCAATAATAAATGTATATAACATTAATTCAAACATAAAATTTTTATTCAAAAAATATATAAATAGTCTCATAAGCTGTATAAATAAATTTAAATTATAAAAATAATATTCAAATATTTTTTATGATTTATTTTTATTAATTTTTTGAGAATTTAATTTTTTCTTTGATCAAGCAAAGCGGCAAGCAAAATTGCCGCGCTAATATTTTTGACTGAAAAGGATATAATTACAGATACAATACACATGAATGCATAAGCTTTTCAATGATATATAACACTTCATACTTATTTTAACAAGTAACGGAATAAATTTAGTTAAATTCAGAGAAATACTCACAAAAATTTTGCTAAGAAGTGTATTTGTTCACTATTTTTTACGCACAGAGAGACTGATACAGGATTATATTATATTATTTTAGTCCTGTTAAAAAGTTATCCTAGAATAAAGTAAATTTTCATTTGAATTGAGAACATCGATACTTTTCTTTTTGAGGCCACCCTAATACATATGTATGTATGTTAAACTCTTACCTGTTCAAACAAAAAATATATTTTATTTAATATTGCACTACCGCAGATAAAGGTAACCAGATGAGAATATTTGTAACCAAATAAGAGACTCAAAATTTCACTTATGGAATTTTTTGTATATTTTATTATTATTTTTTAACAGACTTAAAATTTATAAGAAACAATAAAAAATCTTTAAATTTATTTGTTGTAAATTGTTGGAACTAATTTATCGTTTGACTTTGTATCACAGGTTGTTCATCTATATTGAAAAATAATATCGATATAGATAAGTTTTGATAAAATTTTCGATACTAATATTTTCTTTATATAGAAAATTTTTAGTAATTTTTTTATAGAAAATTTATCTTAAATCGCTAAGGTATTATAAGATATACGGCAAAGATATCGTAATATTTACTAATAGACAAGCTGCTATAAATAACTTGATAGGTCTGTTATCACTATTGGACATCTCTGAGATGGCGAAACATTCGAACATTGCACTAAAATGGATGTGCGGACACGAAATGAGTCAAGAGGGATGCATTTACTGCCTAGGAAACTACAAGTTGCCAGATGGGCTGAATTTTCCAGTTTATTTTGGTGATTCTCCAGTGGCCATTCAAAATATAATTTGTCCAGCAAATTATATTAATAATTGAAAAACATCGACAATGAAAACTATGTCAAATAAGGAGTGGGCTAACGGATTTTAGACATTAATATTAATCAGAATTGAAAGATAAAAATATTACAACATCCTCTCTGTATCGAAATAGAGAGAATCAAAGGGGTTGTATAGGTGGTTCTAACACCATATTCAATAGAGACGACTGCTCTATTTAAAAAAAAACTTAGCAATTACCATCTAAGCATTACCATCATCTTTACTGTTTGACAACTTCCTCTGTAACTACTCATTACTTCTTCAATATCTTATTCTATTAATATCTCCCTTTTCCTCCTCAAATATAAGAGAGGTCAATTGTCTGCCTTCCTACCTACCTACCCTATAGAAAAATTACGATAAATGTTCTTTTTATTGGAAATTTAAGATAAGTTTTCGATTATATATTATTTAAATTTACTTTTGATCTTAAATTTTCCTTAAATAATATTTATTTATTTATTTATTTATTTATTTATTTATTTATTTATTTATTTATT
>MINK01183699.1:0-30063 GCA_001735545.1 Phormia regina
TATGTATAAAACTAAAATATGGTCGGAGATCTACAATATTTTTATTGTTATTTAGTCATATTATTGCTGTATATATGAATAAAGTACGTATACAACAAAAATATCGTTACAGGTCATCAATATTTTTTTGTGATTTTGTCATATTATTGCTGTATACATATACTAAATAGTATGGTTGCAGATCAACAATATTTTTATTGTAATCCATTCATATTATGGCGCTACATCTAATCACTATATGATTTCCATAACCTATAATTTAAAAGTAATCCATTATAATTGTTTTCACCTTATTTTTTCTTTGCGTGTGGTTACTTTTTATTATTTATTATTAAGAGAAAGGACAAAAGGTCCGTTTTTGTTCACATTTTTATAAATTTTGGTAACATTCTAAAAGTTTCCAATCAATATCTAGTTTCATTTCTAAAAAAACTATTTAGGGTCTAAAATTATAAACATTTTGTAACATTTTCAAAGATAAAATGATTTATGAAATAAAGGGAAAGATTTTAAAAACAAATGCTAAAATTTTCGAATGCAGACTTAAAAGATGTGAACATGAATTAAATTGAAAAAGTATCAATTTTTACATGGAGTTATTGTGAAAATATTCCGAGAAAAACATTAAAATTATAATTTTTATGTTTGATTTTGTAGATTTACTTAATTTGTTATTATCAATTTATTAAGTCTTTTTTTCTCATAAAGCAAAGAAAGAAGGTAATCATAGTAATGTAGTACTAGCTTTTTAGCACTTTGAACGAAATATCAATAACAGGTTTCTCAGATGACTTCTTGACAGATTTAATAACTGCAATATGTGCCGATTTACCATCAAAGTCCATATTTTGCCGGCCTTTAAGTCTGTGGATTCCGTGGTCTATCTCTCTATAGTCTTAATTTGGATTTAGCGAGATAATAGCTACGCGAAAGAATCGTGGCCTACCCACAACGAGAAACGCTCAACGCAACTCATTGGCTACAAACGCAAAGACATCTCGAGACCATAGCATTGTTTAATTTATTAAAATATAATCTATCGAGTCTAACTGATTGCCCGTAAGTTTGTGGGCAAGCACATGAATCAACCAGCCAACTACTTACATAGAGACAGAGGAGCGCCCATATCATCTCTGTGACCATTGTCGGTCCCTGCTCGGGCCAATAAATCGGCAACGCAGTTACCATACACACCTGAACTCGCAACCCACACGAAGTTAACTACTTTTGAATGACTCTACTCAAGAGATATACGACATTCACAGACAATCTTCGATGTGATGTACATAACCGAATACGAATTTCTTTGTTCGATCTCTACTGAATACTGTTCATGGCTGTTTTGATGGCCATGATGACGTTACAGTAACTAGGTAGCGTCATAATCCCTAAGCCTAAATTACAATATCGCGTTTCTAAATGTACTGTGCTGCATTCATATACAGAGGAGGGAATTAAAAAAGATAGTAGCACGGTACTGTTTTTTTGTATTGTGTCGCTGTTGTTTTTGCTTTATGTTCGTATAGTTTAATAAAAAGCATAAATAATCTAAGTATGCATTTTCCATTTATTTCTCATAATTTTTAAGTTATTTGCATTTAAAATTTTAATTACCTCAATTTTGCATGTTCTTGGTCCAGTTTTTTCATAAATATCTAAATATTAATGACCGAATTTTTTAGATCAATATTATGTACTGAAGAAAAAAATTGAAGTCGATATTTTTACCGAGTCTAAAAATAAAAATTACAATTTGTTGTGTTTTTTAGTCGAAAAAGTTCCCTTGTGAAGTTACACAAGGTAACTTCTCAAAGATGACTATAAAATAAAAACAAGTCCAATAACCCGAATTCGACTTCCCATATACATAAATAAACCGATTCAGAATTGAGTTGNAANTCANGAGTGGGTTTTATAAAATTATATATACATTTTTTAAATCTNCTTAAGAAACAAAATCGGTNCANGAAAATTGGAAGTTTANTTTGTCCATAACAATATCGTTTAGGACATATTTCGGTATAAATTCTTCTTTAGAAAATAAAGAAACTTAATTAAAGTTTTCAGTATTTTTTGTATGAGTAGTACATAGTCTACATATGCTTACTAGGTATTTATCTCTTATGGTTTTCAAGTTATTTCCATTTGAAATTCGAACTATAGGGATTTTGCGAAATTTTGGTCTATTTTCTTAAGTATATTACTCAACACTTTCATCCGCTTTTGTACTTTTTTCCAATTAGCTAAAAATTATTTATTTCGTCCATTTTTTTATGGAACATGCCCAGGAAAAATTAAAAAAAAATAATTTGTAAATTTTTGTACCATTTGATTTGCATAGAATAAAAAAATAAATATTTTAAAAGAGGAAATCAAATACTTTTTACTCAAGCCCTATTGTTATAAGTATTAGATGACCTTTCATCCGTTTAACTAAACATGTCATTTGCACACTTTTGAACCGGCATAAACATTATTATCAATCGCATCTAAGTGTAGCACAACTACAACAACCTTAGAGGACTAATCGACAAACAAACAGAAAAAAAGGAAATATTTTGTTATTTAAATTTTATTCTTTTGGATAAAAAAAATGTTTAGTAGTGACACTTGACACACCATCACCATCGTCATCATCATCATCCAAAGGTACTTGTGTAAAATGTTTTCAAAATTAAGTTGCCACTTGTCATAAGTAAATAAAACTCCTTTTATCTTTTGCATTCTATTACCCCTTCTCATGTCTCCACCTATAACAGTCCTCTGGCAACCTCCCCCTCTTCAATATTGATTGCATTGCAGACAACCCACTGGCCTACTGTTGGTTAGGTGGAATGAGAACTTGAGGTTGACAGACAAACAGTCAAAAGTTAAAGATACTTTTCACTTGTTTTCTCTTCATATTGTTGTTTTTATTATTTTTTATACTTTTATTCAAATGAACTTTTTAATTAATTTTGTTTTTCATTTTCTTTTGGGTCTTTTGTTGAATGTGATTGTTGTTAATACGAGTTGTGTTTGTTGTTTTTACTGGTGGCAAAGAAGAAAGTTTTTTTTCTGTCTTTAATTGTTATAAAAAGTATACGACCGATATTCATTCGTTTCATTCTCATCTCACTGATTTAATGTTTTTAATTTCACTCCAAAGTGGTCTTTAGTATGCAAATTTTGGACACACACACACACACGCACAGAACCTCAAAGAAAAGATGGCAAAGTAAAAGAGTTTTCTTTTTACGGTCATGACGAAATGATAAATACCCTACAAGAAATTTGTTAGTAGTTCAGCTGGGAAATGAAGTAAACATTGAAAAAGAAAAAACTGAAACAAGATTTTGCAAAGTTGATATAAATTTCAAATACAATTAAGTTGAAAACTAAAAGGGATAAATAGCACATGTATTAATACTCTATAGCACCATAGGAGGTTGGGGTTTTATAAAATATTTAGGACCAAATATTAAACTCAGAGAACAGATTTTCTTACCTCTACCTTAAAGTATAACGTTCGACTCAGAATTACTTTCTGAGCCGATTTAACTAAGTTCGTCGGTGTAGTTGGCTTTAAGGATACTTAATTTGATGAAATTTTTAAATATGATTTTTTGCCTATTGAATTTGGTTATGATCGGTCCATTATTTCAGCTAGCCCTTATACAAATGTCCTGCGCGAAAAGAGTTTTAATACTCTTAAATACCTTAAAAATAAAAATATTCTAATAAAATTTAACACAAAGCAATGAATATATACATGAGAATATTAGTTTCGAAGTAAAATTTCGTATTAGTATTGTTTATTTTATTCTTAATACAAGTATACGTGCAAAATTAGCCCTTCCCGAATTTTGGTACTATACCTTTTTCTCTCGTTTTATTTTAATTTAAAGAGAGATTTAAGAAGATGTAATAATATATTATAAATTCTTCAAGCGATGAAATTTTTTTAAGTCCGAGGTACACTTATTGAGTCCCCATGGCTCCGCTCCAGAAGGTAATTTTGGACGCCCCTTCCAAACCTAAAATTATACACTTATCAGTTATGTTTGAATAACAATTCTGATAACGCCAACTGGCCAATTAGAACTTGGATATGTATTTCCGAAGAAAATTTCCATTCTGACCCACTGCATTACAATGGATGGAATAAATAAGTAGTCTATTTTGCGGCAACTGTTAATATTTAAGTGCATCTAAAAACGTGAAAATATAATAATTTTTTTTAATAAAAAGGTGGTATAATCTGATTATAAATGTCACGTTTCTGTTTCAAACTTAAGGTCGTAAAATTCTCTAAAGTGGTTTTTGTCTAAAAGGGCGAAAGACTAATATATTTCGCCATAAAATTTAATAAGATTAGTCGTCTTTTGCAAAGTTAAACCTTTGCTGTACCTTCACACATTATTTAAACAAGGAATATTTATTGGTGGTTTTTCTTTCCGTCTTTAAAGCATCAATAATTTTTCTAAGAGATATCAAATTCCAATTTTTCCTATCCCAGGATTGAACCACACAGCACTCATGTGATGATGTGTCTTAAAAGACACTCAAGTTGGAAATCAATGTGGAAATCATAGAGAATCAATGCAATAAATTCAAAAAGGGGTTTTCAATAATATTAATTATACTAGTCAACAAACAATTTTCTTCGACCTCCTTAAACAAAAAATGTGGACTAAATGCAATTCGACATGATAAATAAGAACTGCTTTAAATTTTTCCCTATCAGTTCTATTTGTTTTAATAAAATTTTTTCAGAAGTAAAATATGGATGAATCTTGATTCCATTCACTGTTAAGTGAAAATGTTCAAACCTGATCGAAAAACTGGAAGATTTTTTTCTAAGATTTTTTGATCCATCCAATCATTTGTCTTTAGGGAATGATTTTTTTTCAAATTCTTTCAAATTCTCCAGATTATGGAAATTATACTCTACTTGACTTTAAATAATAATTATGATTTTAAATATCAAATTTTTGGAACAAATTTTAACCTATATGTTTTTAAAAATATTAAGGAATTCTGATCGCTTAATGTGAATTAACATACAAAATATGTTATCCGCAAAAGAGTAGATGGAATTGAAATTTTAACATCATTAATAAATATACAAAATTTCATCCATTAACCGATAAGTCCCCATGTACCTGCAACAACTTGTATAGTTTGAACTCAGGGGAAATCGATATAAATCGTTTGGGTAGTGGTTATCGATATATTTAGCTATACGCTTAGACGGAAGTGCCGTATATATTATATATCTTATAAATATTTAGAGCCATTACTATATTTTTGGCTTTTTTTAAGGAGCAACATATTTAAAGTCTTGCATATTTTATCATAATCAGACATAAAATTCATATTGAAAATGAACAATGGTCCAAAAACAATTTTTTTGGAAATAATTGTGTACCTTTTGATCTGCTATAGATGTATTTAAATGAAATTTCATAAGGATTCAAGAGGAGAACCGAAGATGGTCAACTCTATTAATTACTTCTTACATAATATCCGAGGCAATCCATTAGGAAGACTAGCTGAACCTCAGCAAGCACTATCTGAAATTCCATTAGAATTTATTTAACGGTTCAAAAGTTTCACTAATTTATTTAAAAAAACACATGTAGAAACTGCTGTGAACACTTCGAGCCCTAACCGCGAAAATATCGTAAGTACAGAAAACAAAAATTTATAGAAGAAGCATCTTTGTGATTGTTGAATATATGAAAATTGTCCTTTTCGATAAAATTGATTTCGCTATAAATCTGAAACACATCGATGAAATTTTTACAAATAATATAAATGATTCTAAATTATAGATTTTCATCGAAACACGATATTTTGGCGGTCCACATTCTTTATCGAGAATGCTGCATCACATATGTAGCAGAGAATATTTTAGAAAAATGTTAGAACCGAAATATCCCACTTACATAGGTGTACTTTTTGTAGAGAATTTTAAGGACTATCAATGTACAAAATTTGATGATAAAAATTTTGGTATTTTTTAATTTTCATACCCGAGTTGACCAGTTTAGGAGGTCCACCCCGTTAACCTAGACCCGATTAAAACTTTTGTGCTTTTCCTAATCAATTGGCATGCACCTCAAGAATTTCCATATGAAATTTCATTTAAATACGTTCAGCGATATTAAAATTTGTAACCAATTTTCGATAGAAAAATATTGTATTATCTTTATTTAAATGAGAATTTCTTTGCAGATCAGTGTTATCAGTCTAATTTTACTTTCATTACTGCAAATATTATCCTCTGCCTACAATTTGTATTCAGTTGCAAACACTTTCCATTACCTACTGCTACTATTCATCCAATTACAGAGTGTTTAAAAATAATAAAATTGAAAAACAAACTGAAGAAAAGTTTGTTTGCTGGTGGTTGTTGGTTTAAATAATAATGCGATGGAAAACAATTTATGCATAACCAAAACCAACTAAAAAGAATGAACGCAAGCAAAACTTTTCTGTTTTACATTTCAGTGTGAAAGTGTGAAAATTGAAAGGGAAGAATGAAAAAAAAAAGTTAATTACAAATATTGTTTTAAACAAACCTCGTTTATGTTTTTTTTTCTTTCTTACTGTTCTCCTGTAAATGAGTAAAGGATACGGAAATTAAATGGATATATGTGTTGTGTGTGTGTGAGTGCGTTTGAATTGTATAATACATTTTAAAGTTTTGTCAACAATCAGTGATATTGTTGTTGATGTGACTTTGGTGCCAACAATTAAATGCAAATCACTATGGTTTATTTTAAAATCTATTCATAGATTTTAAGATTAGTTATTATGAAAATAGGAATCTAGTTTAATAAGTATATAAAGTTTTAATAGTCTTGTGGGTACTTAGAAATAGAGTAATTGGAATTTTGTGTTATGATTTAAATATTGAATTCGAATTTAAATTTTTATAATTTAAAAAATATCAAATGGTTTCATTTCTTTAAAGGATCTTGAAAGATATTTTTATATCATTTTATAAAATTTTAATTTTTAGGTATAATTTTAAAACGGTGAGATCGAGATCTTTACAGACATATTATCCAGAGGAGACATATTTGACTACAGAAAAGGCGACAGGTATGGACAACATCAACCCGGTACTTCTTAAAGTAATCTATGAACTCAGTGCGAGGATGATCCAACCAATTAAGGCGAATTTTTGGAATACACACTCATTGCCTCCTAAAGTACCTAAAAAGGGTGATCTGTTGGAATCCCACAATTGGAAGGGAATAACTCTGCTTCCAATGGTCAACAAGATATTGGCTCATATAATACCAGAACTCCCCTATGAACAAGTATGCTTTTGGACCCATCATTCCTGCTCATACCATGTGAACAGTCTGCCAATTATAATTGAGCAATCTGTAGAATAAAGGACACCACTATACTGCATATTTATCGATTTTTCGAAAGCGTTTGACACCCTTCGTCACGAAGCTACATGGAGGGCATTTCAGTGTAAGGGCATTCCCGAAGAGATGATAGATATATTTCGCGGCTTGTACCGGAATGCAGTTTTTTAATAACTTCTTTTTAATAAAGTATTGGGCATGATAATGAAACAGGCCACTAATACTAGGAAAGGTATTACATGGAGCTTAATTGATGGCTAGAGCATTTTGATTATGCCGATCATATGTCTGCTATCCCACACATACAACGACATGACGGCGAAACTGAGAGATGTCCTGGCTATATCATCTGAAGCCGGTCTACATACATAGGGAAAACGAAGGTAATGCACATAAATACCACCAACTCCTCAAAGTAGTTAGTGTCGAACTGGAGGATATAGAATCCTTTGCATATCTTGAAAGCATCATATCGACATCAGGAGACTCACATGAAGATATTCTAAATAGCATCAAAAAAGCTAATCAAGCTTTTGGAGCGCTGCAGAGAGTGTGGAACTAACCAAGTTCCGGCTATTTTCCTCAAACTTACGATCCGTGATACTATATAGTTGTGAATCTACGATCCGTGATATTATATAGTTGTGAATATTCATTGCAAGTATTTATCAACCACTCCCTTCGAAAATTATTCAGGATATTCTGGCCCAATATCATTTCCAATAGAAACTTATCTGAAAGAAACGAGGAAACCTTAGTCTCAGTTGAGATAACAAAGCGAAAATGAAACTGAATAGGCCATCTATTGAGAAAGAATCTCGCTAATATGGCCAGAAACGCCATAGAATGGAATCCTCAAGAAAGCAGTTGAAGAGAAAGAAAACTCCTGGTGACGACAAGTCGAAATGGGCCGACATAAAAGTAATGGCTCAAATCGATAGGAATAGAAGAACTTTGTTGCGGCCCTTTGTTCAACCTTGGAACTTTAAGAAAATAATATATATTGTGAATACTACCTTGCAAAAATCATTCATACTCGTACTATATTTCAAGCATGCTCTGTTTGCTATCTTTATAATTCCCTATTAAAGTTAAAAAAATCGTTTTAATTAGTATCCCTCCCGTTCTTTGTAAGTATCATTTTCAACAGACGATGTCAATAAGGTCATAAAGTAACAATGTCTTAGTATTAAAAATTATTCCTTTGCAAACAGCAACAACAACACTCCAAAAGTACAACAAAACCAGACGCCAGTTTCAATTGGTCATAATTCATGTAACTATTTTTAATTTTGTCATGTCATGTAAATGAAAATCTTTCATTTGAAAAATCAATAAACGCTGCCATAAAGTTAAAGGACATATGGCACGCATAATATAAAAACAAAAACAATTTGACAAAGAACATTAAATATTGGAAAATAGGGAAACTTCATAAAGAATCATTAACACAGTTATTTATGGAGTTCAATCTACATGCTCATCTTAATCATTGAGGCATTAATATTTTGCCTCCACAATCGTTTAGCGGCAAAAAAAAAAAGAAAAATATAGTAAATATACACTTAGTAAAAAGATAATGACAACTAAGATGACTATAGCAATGATGATGATGATTATGTGGTTGTTGACTGTAATGATGTTGCTACAAACAAGAAGCCGATACAACTTGTCCTGGTGGTTGCTTTTCTTTTGCCTACACTGGTTCCTTAGTCTCTTAACTAAAAGATTAATGGAGCGTGGCAATATGTCTGTATTTTTTTTTTATATTTCCTTACCACTAAAGCTGCTGCTGTTTGTTGCTCTTTTTTTTGTGTGTCATATTTAGCAAAAATATAGCAACAACAACGAGAAACGACAAAATTACATATTTTTGTTGTTGTGTATGATAAAAAAGCAAAAAAAACTGTCGTCATAAAGTTAAATAAATGAAGGGGGAAAATGGTTTAAATAATAAATAAGTAGTTTTTAATATTTATATGCATATTAAAAAAAAAACAAATAATGAAAAATAAGTTGCATGCCACCACACATATTTACTTAGTAATGCTAAGCAACATAACACAACGCAACTCAATTGAATTCACGTTAATATTCATTTAAATTTACACAATTTTTTTAAAGTGACTTTAATGGTTTTGCCATTAAGATTAAAAAATAAATATTTAATAAAAAAAAACAAAAAAAAAAATATTTGACTATTTGCAATGTCGCATAAATATTAAAGAGCTCAGACAAAATGTAAAACTGATTAAATTGTCTTGTAAATATTTAGTATTAAACACTTAAAAACTTGTATTTTAATCTACTTTAAGTATTAATGCAATAAAGTCGACGATAATAATAATTTAACATAAATTAGCAAAGAAACGTATAAATTAAAAAGTAAAATCTGTACAAGGTTAAGTATGAGAGTTTAACACCTTGCTACCAGTATTTGGCAATTGTATAATTACTTGCAGCAGACAGTGGTACAACATAGTTGTTATACTTAATTTTAAATACAAAATATATGCAGTTTCTACATACATTAAAGAGTGACGTTACAGACTGACTGAAATGAAATTAGGAGCGTAGGTTGATCTCCCATCAAATACATCCACTAAAACTTGGGTTCTCACAATATCTTGCTTTGCAACGCCTTTCGATATTGCAGTGTAATTGCGACTCATTGTCACTATAAAGATCAGATAAAATGTTATCTAAAGATAATAATATTATAATTTACGATATTATTTTTGTTCCATGAGATTTTTAAATTAAGAGCATTTTTCGGATATAGCATATTTAATATCATTTTCTACGTACAAAAAAAAATCAATTTTTTGTTTTAATAGAACCAAAATAATTCAACCTAAAAATTAATGACGATGTAAATAGATTACCGAACCAATAAGCAGTTACATTACGCTTTTTTTCAAATAAAATACATACGTTTAAAACTTTTGGTTCAAAATTAAATTTAACACTTGGGTTGTATTTTCTTTTTATAGCTATAAACTTCTTTTCGAAGTTAAAGTTTTGTATACTCGGAATTTTAAAATCGTACTCTTACGGCATGTTAAAAATCTTACTCCACAGGATATTATTTATGTTTAATATTCTTAGAGAGCATTGAAGCGAATATATAAAAAAAGTTATAGACACCATTGCATAGTATGGCAGAATTGAAAATCCTTGGACATATCAGTAATTTCTAATCGGCTGTTTGGATTTGCATGAAATTTGGTATAGACGTCGCAAAGATTTTTGAAAAATAATACAATTTTTTGTGAATAGAAAAGATATGTCATTTTATTTTCACTGTGCAAAAACTGGATTGTTATTTTGCACCAAAATAAAAAAATGTTCCAGATCTCATTTGCACAGTGGTTCCAAAACGCTTTTTTTAAATAATTCAGTAACTAAAGAACCGATAGAGGTATCGATAGATATAGTGAGCCCTCCAAATTTGATTATCTCGGTTATGTCATTTTTCCTTTTTTAACTTGGCGGCCTTAATTTTTCCCCTAGAATTTTTCTAAAATGTTAGCCAGATTCCCTATAAAATTATAATAATATTACTGCAAGAATCATATAATTATGTGAATTAGTTCAAAAATTATATAATTTTAAATTTGAAACTTTAAAAAATCTTTTAAATTTTTTGGGGTTTTTTCCAGAAAGGTGGCAATATTTATTCAGTGATAAAATTAGTTTGTTTGTTTGTTTTGAACTTTATCATTTTTTAATATTTTACAAATGAAATGTAATGTAAATGCATGTAAAGTAAATCCGGAGGAGTTAGGAACAATGGTCTGCCAACGAGACCTATCCAAATTTAGTCAATTTTGGTATTTAGTTTTTTCTTTTTTTGTTATGTTCTCAAATTTTTAGCTCTATATGTAAGGTATACTCCTAAAAAGTATTTTCTGACGGAGAGTGACCATTTCAATGAAAAAAGTCAATTTTTGAAAGGAGCTTTACCCGAACTAGAATTTTGGGTATTATGGAGTAAAAAATGGTAATCTATTTGTCTTTTTCTTTTAAGGACAATTTTGTTTATATTATACTCAAATTTTATAATGAAAGCTTAATTAATGTAGATTTTATTTAAGTTCAAATATATTTTTTTTTCTAGAAAAATAACACTAAATACAAAAATTTTTTCATCTCTTTTATCAATTTAATGAAAAATTATTATTTTTTAAGTAATATCCTTTCCAATGATACCAAATACTTGTATAAATACTTTACATAATCGTTTAAATGCTTACTGAAACTTGACCCCCTTTCAACGAAATTTGAAATATATTTTACAAGGACTATCTATATATACGATTAAAAAAAACACATACCCGCGATGGTCAACTTTGGAGGACCACCCACTTCTTCCCTGACCCGCTAGGAGTATATACTACGCCAAGTCATCTCTGAAACACCTCAGCTCTGATCATGTTAAATTTTATTGAGATACCTCTAACAGTTCTTTAGTGACTGAATTATTTTCAAAAAAAAAAAAAATCGTTTTAATTTTCCGCCTTTACCCCTTTTTTGGTCCTTTTATTCACCTATCGATGTCTCAAAAATCTTATTCCAATATATTTCTAAATTGTAGTAGTATCCCATATTAAAATCCTCTTATGATTTCATAAAAATGTTTTATGAAAAAAGTACCAAAAATAGGTACGATTTTTGGAACCACTGTTGTTCGTTAGAATATCAGCATTAAGTCATATCGTACAGAATAATTCGCATTTTCCTTATTTACAATTCCTGTTAATTTTTGTTGTCATTTACATGCAAATCTGTTGATAAAACAAATAAAAAAACAAAAATGTAAATAAAATACAAAAATAACAAAACAAAATAAAAATAACCCTGAATACGATGCTACGTACATTTTGTCAGTATAAGTTCAAATGCACAGAGTACTCGTAAATACAGAGAATAAAATATGATAAAAGTAAATATATATTCAAAATATTATGCAAACATTTTTTTATACATAATGATATTCAACACTTAATAAACTTTTTATACATATTTTTCAAATAACTTTTTTATTATGTACTTCATCTTTTTTTCTGTTGATTTTTTTTTTGTGATTCCAAATAAGATTGACACTCAAACGACTGAACAAGGTTGCATTTATTTTCAAAAATTAGTTTGACAAAAAAATATTCTAAAATGCAAATATTCTAATTTTACTGCAGGGAATTGAAGTTGTTTACTGAGTTTAGTTGAAATCATCATAATGTTCATGGTCATCAACATGGACTCTTTCCACTTTCGCCATTATTAACCCCCTGCTGTAAAAAAATAAAAACATCAGATAAAAAGAAAAAATTTCATTGCCACAAAATATTAAATTGACAAAATATTTATAGTGACTTTGTTGAAGTGCCGTATATAAACTTATTTAGAATTTACTTTATAAATATGTAAGTATACAGTCGGTCATTTCTTTGTTTAATTAATTTTTCTTTAACCTCCTCTAACTAAATAAATTAAATGAAACTTTTTCTCATGATAAAATTAAATTAAAAGCACTTAAAAACAATTCTAATAGTACTTGTAGAGAGCTTGTAGTATGTATATATATGTGTGTGTGTTAAATTTCTTTTAATATTGCTGCATTTCGCGGCATGATGTCAAATTAAAGAGGCATTTAATATCAATTTATGTGAGTGGCGACAGCATCATGAAAAAAAAGAAAGAAACAAGGAAATCTCATCCATCTACAAACTTTTAGAACAAGATGAAATAAATTGTTGTGGGTTAAGGTCGAAATAGCGATATATAAACTAGATATATAAACTATAGGGTATTATGAGTTTAAGATATTAAACTACATTTTATCTTTAAATCTGAGTATTTACAATAGTAAGTAGGAGATATCTTTCAATAAGAATAGGGAGCAGATTAAATATAACTTGATATATAAAAGTCCAAAGTAGCAAAATTTTAGTTCTATAAAAGATATTGCCTAATTTGTTTGCAAGCAATTAAGAATTACGTAAATTTCTACAAAAATTAATTCTACAAATTTAAATTTGTTTTAAAACATTTGATTTTTGTAGGATATTTTATGTAATAAAATAAATAAAATCTGTAGATATCATCGGTCAAGTCTGACAATTTGATATTCTACACCATTGCCTTTATGCACTGAAATGTTTTAAAAAATTTCAAGACAAAACCTAATATCGCTCAATGGCACTTTATGGACCGATCCTTATGAAATTTTTTAATATGATTTCTGCTTATATTAAAATAATGTTTGTCAAATATTACCATAATAACAAGTTGCGTCCTCATAAAGTGTTTAAATTCTCTTTTATCTCCAATAACCTACTTATTCAACATATCAATAGTAAATGGTTATTTTCCTGCAGTTTGGAGAGAATCCTATATTATACTTTTGTTTAAATCCGGAAGCAGATCCAACATCTCCAACTATATACTGAGTGTTATTCCAAAACTTTTTGAAAAAATAGTTACTGAAATCCTTTCGCATCAAGTCGTTTGTTATATTTCCCTATTTCTACATGGATTAAAAAAAGTATGTTCCACTACTACCAACCTTTTGGAGTTCACAACCTCAGTAATAAAAGCATTTGATTCCGGCTTACAGACAGACACAATATTAACGGATTTCAGTAAAACTTTCGATAAAGTACACCACGATCTCCTATGGTTCAAATTGAATAAACTATGATTTTCTCCTGTTTTCCTTAAATGGATATTTACATATCTTAAAAATAGATACCAATGCGTATTATTTCGAGAATGTAAATTCAAAAATATTTCCGTTTTATTCAGTGTTCCGCAAGGAAGACATCTCGGCTTATTATTATTCCTAATAGTTATAAATGATTTACCATCATGCATTAAGAATTCCAGAATAATAATGTATGCTGATGATGTAAAGCGGTTCCATAGCTTTACTGATTCCTATCAACGTTCCTCACTCCAATCAGATCTAGACAACCTTTATGATTGGTGTATTATAAATCTAATGGATCTGAATTTAAGAAAATGCAAACACAAGATGTTCTACAGAAAAAGTCCAGTACTCTGTAGATACAAAATAAATTAATATGAACTTGATCTAGGTGTATTACTTGATTGTAAACTGTCCTTTAATTCCAATGTTTTACAAATTGTTAATAAGGCAAAAGGAGTTCTGGGTTTCCTCATTTATTACTTTTCCAAGCATTTATTTACATCTCTTGTAAGACCAATCCTGGAGTATGCTTCCGTGGTCTGGGATCCTCAATAAAAAGTTCATGTTACAAAAATAGAATCAGTAAAAAACAGTTTCTCTTATTTTGTCTTCGTTATCTTCCATGGAATTCTAATATTAATTTATCATCATATAAAAGCCGATTACAGCTAATTGATCTCCCTTCTCTTGAAAGTAGGAGAAAATATATGAATATTTCATTTGTAATTAATTTAGTAAATGGTTCAATTAATTCCCGGTTCCTGCTTTGTAAAATAGAATTTGTAGTCCCGATTCATTCTAATAGAAATTTTATTCCTTTAAATATCATTTTTTTCGAACTAATTATGCCAACATTGATCCAATGCAACGTATGGGTTTGCAAATACATATATTGATTTTTCAGTAAATCCAATCCGTATTAAGAGGAGTATTTTTAACTTAATAAATAATAATATTGTATAATTGAGATATTTTATTGTTAATAGCATTAAGAATAATATATATGCTAGCCTGTAAGAAATTGTAATTTCATTGCCTATTGAATTGAATTAAATAAATAAATAAATAAATAAATAAATAAATAAATAAATAAATAAATAAATAAATAATAAATACTAGAATTGATTTTCGAAAGTGGGCTTTATATTGGGGCTATGCCTAGTTATGGACCAAACTTCTTGAAGTTTTGCATTCCAAATAAGCATAGCATAGATAGCACTTCATTGAAATCATGATATTTATATGAGGCACCTGTTAGCGTTGGAACCATATTTCGGGGAGTACTTCTATGTATTTCAATACCGTTCGTCGTCAGGAAGAATTTAATATATGTGCCAAATTTTATCAAATAGTCTTCAAAATAGCGACCTGTATATAGTGTACACGTGGATAGTAGCTAGTTCTCCGGTCAGCCAGACGATCATCATTAAATCAACTCAGAAAGTGATTCTGAGTCGATTGGTATACCTTAAGGTTTTTTGTGTTTTTTCTGTGCGTTACATACACCAACACAAACATAAATAATACCCCAACCACCTTTGGTGGTGTAGGGTATAAATAGCCCAATTGAGTATAAAAATTACAAAAGAATATAAGATGTTCTTTTTATACTATATGCTACCATAGTTCGTAAGGTTATGATCTGTATATTATTTCAACTAGACTTCGCACAAATGTCCTCCCGGAAAAAAGTGTAAAAATCGCAAATCCCTTTAATATTATCAATTTTTAATAAAGATTTTCAGTTATAAGTTCCATATATGTTTGTCCAATAAATATGAAAATGAAAACCCTAATAATTGGATCCTTTAGCCAAGTTAATATTTGTTAATATTTTTTTAAGTCGATCCTATCTTTGCAATTTGAGAACAAAACAAGAAAACAAAATTTCCAAAATTTAGATAGGGATTGTGGGTAGACCTTTACATTGAACTCCTCCGGATTTAATTTACAACCATTTACATTAAGATTTCTGTTAAAAAAACAAGCGCGATTATTACATTCTTGAAATTATCATTGTTTTAAAGTTTTAAATGAAACACTTAATTATTTTCTTTAATGGGAAAACAAAATATAAGAATATTTAAGAAAAAGTAATTTTTATTTTTTTGAGACAGATTTTTCACGATATTGTCACACACGAATTTTTTTTCTAAAAAATTAGTTTTCAAAGTCGCAAACCACTTTTACGACAAAAAATTTGCCATGGAGCTATAACCGATGAAGAAATTTTAGACTCAATGAACGCAGAAAATAATGCAATAGAAACTGATTTAGATCCAAATGATGAAGTTTTTGTTGAAGAAAATCGATTTTCTATTAAAGAAATTTTAAATGCAGTAGATATTTTGAGACTTTTATTTCTTTAATGAACATGAATTTTTTTTTTTATATTCACAAAAAATGAATATATAAGATTTTCTTTATAAGCACATTTTGGCATATACAAAAATTTTGTTTATAATCACTTTAGCGATACAGTCATCAATTTGTGTGCAATGAAGGGTTGTGACCATAAGCGAAAAAGTACTGTAGTCTTTTATGCATATTTTGGTATTTATAGATTCGAATGTATCAAATGACTTTCCTGTTTTACCGCAATTGCAAAAAGCCTGTTATACCAGGATTTTTTTTCTGCTTTTGGGTCCTAAATTTATCTTTAACATAGACTCCAGCATTTACAATAAAAATTAGTGTACAGAAATAACACTTATTTAGTTTATATATCTAATAGGCTTAAATACAATAACACTGTTTTTACTTTAATTGAAACTTAAATATATTCATCGTAAATACCATTTAGCTACTTACAACTAAACTATCATTATTGTAAGAGTGAGATCTTTTTTTCTTTTATCTACATAAAATGATAATAAAATTGGCAATAATACGGTGCTGGAACATAAGTCCCCAGGATAAATGAATTCTCCTTTCTTTCATCTAAGTTATATACTTTCAACATTAAAGAAACGTGTAGTTTAAATAACACGCTTTGTAAGCAGTTTTATTATGCTTCATCGCCTTTTGTTTCCAATAAGGTGTTGTTCATTGATTTTTTTCTTCTTTTTCAAAATGCTTTTCAACTTGTAGTTGTTTCTAATGATTCAATTTATTGTTGAAATCATTGTGGACTTGTCTGAAATGTTTATGTGGGTTCATCATTGTCAGTTGTAACACGTTGTTCGATGTCCATTCGAATTGTGTTAACATCAAATGTTTGTTCACTGTCAATTGGTTCTCAGTTGAATTGGAATGTATCTATGCATTACAAACAGAGATAAGTACAGAGATTTGTTGAATGCAATGAAATGGGGATAGTACATACGTCATTAATTTATTATTAAATAAAGATTTATTGCAATAATTTTAATAAATAGTGAAAATTTTAAATTTTTTTTCCAAAGGTGATCATATAAGAAATATACATTTATAAAGTAGCCCTTAAAATGTTAGCAAAATTTATATGAAAAATCATTTTAAATAATTGATTTATTTTATCAGTTACAACCCTAATATATTTACACTTTTCTATTATTATCTCTTAGAAATATCAATATGTAAAAATTGATTTAATTAACATGCATTTAAAACATTTCTATAGTTAGGACAAACAAAAAAGTTTTAAATATTTACAGACAAATTGTAGTTATGTTGGAGTATAAAAACAATCTACTTTTAATATGAAACAATTGAAAAGAACAATTATAGTAAGAGCTTCTAGAGATATGTGATGGTAATGAGTTGAAAACCACGTTTGTCTGCGGTTTTCCTTTCTTCTCTAATTAAAATTGGCATAAAATGCAAATAGTTATTTTAACACTTTTTTTTTTAAGTTACAGATATAAAAACTAATTTTAAATGCAAATTTAAGTTGGAAAGAATGTTTGTAATGTTTAGTTTTAGGAAAGTCTACAAAATATCTCACAGTATCTTATAAACTACCAAAAAATGTTCCTTCAAATCCGTTTAATTGCTATAAAGGACTTAGAATTTTCAATGGTGTAGTGTTTTTAAATTTTGGAAAGTCGAGTTTAATTTTTTCTAACGACTGGAGTGAACAAAATTTTTAACAAAATTAGTTTGACATTGTTTTTTTCTAGCAAAATTTAATTCAGATTAAAAAGTAGTCGGACTTTTTTACCTTGGATTTTGATGATTTCGTAATACATATTAGTCAAATTCGATAAGTGTAACCAAGCCACTCATATTTTTATGTTTGGGAAGGGTGCCTATATTCCCTTTAAAAAGCGTAGTGATGAGGCCTTAAAATAGGGTACCTCTGACATAGATTTTCTTTCCCCCCTCCCTCATGTAACCACATCGAAAGTAGTGAAGCGGCGCAAGGACCGTTTCTTCAGAAATTTGATTGAAGCTTTCTGAGTGAGTGAGTGGTACAGTCTACTCCTTGCTATACCGTATAGGCCAATCTAGGTCCTGGCATGTTTGGCAGCGTTAATGATCTCTGCATCTTCACTGGTGCACGCAGAGAAAAATCATGGTTACAGTGATCATGCTACACAGAAAAAATTAACTACCGTCTTTTTCCAATTATTATAGTTGTTTAATTTTGCATTAAAATTTAATAAATAATAGTAAAAATAAAATTTATGTAAGGAGTGCGATCGAAAAAAGTTTTGCCTCATAACTTTCTTCAGAAGCTATATTTAGTTTTTAATCTTGGAAAAATATGTCAGTTATTATTTTTTATAACAACCTTATTGATATGTTATGAGTTTGATGAAAATTTGTGATGAAAAAATGTACGTGGAAGTTTTTGAACCAAAAGAGGTTAATTCACCAAATTGTCCAGAGATAAGTTCTGTGGAAAGATATTGTGCTCTTGTGAAAGGAGAATTGAAGAGAACAAAAATGTATACTAAGACATGAAATTTTAAATATTAATTGGATAGACAATTCCAAAAAAAAAATTGAAAAATTTTACAAGTTCATAAGTAATGTTTAAAAACACAAATTCATTATTCTCCGATCTGTAGTATAATATCAAAATACAAAAACAATCAAAACTCAAGGATCAGCCGTTTTAAAAATTATTAAGTTTTATATATGTCAAGATTTTTTCGATCGCATTCTCGATTGATGATTTTATTTCCTATATAAAATTTTAAATAATTCTTTCATCTACTTAATTGATTTTATTATTTTAATAATTGGAAATATTTTTCTATTTTTATTTTTTTAGTTTTTAGTAATTTATATATTAATTTTGGTGAGAGGTTCAATTTTAAACAAGTTTTTAATTGAATGAATTATTTTTGCATTAACATATTTTATGATTGATTTAATTTTTTGTTTTTTTCTGTGTTTATGTACATGATAACCATGTTATTCATCTTCATAATTTTTATATAGTTGACTGCAAAAATAATATGTATTTTTATATAAAATTATATTTTTGGAAAATCATTTTTCAAATCAATCACAGTTCAATGATGGTAATTATCAAATTTAAAATCGTTTTAGAACAATACTACATAATTAAAAATTTCTTTTTGTGCATATTGAGAGATCCATTCATAAACGAGGAACGTAACTGTCTGATTCATAATTCCATTGCCTAAAGATAGAGAGATAAAATGTTGGTCACCCGAAAAATATATCCATTACGAAGGGATTTTTGAAAGTTCGAATATTTAAGTTTTAATATTTAATATTTAAGGGGCTATATTTTTATACAATATATATTATTGTGATTAGTCTTTATTTTATATTTGGTGAAGAAAGTTTAAACAAATATTAAATCTTCTTTTAATTTAGTGAACAATTTATAAGTTGCACTAACATTAGTGGAGGGTTATTTTTTGCACTAAAGTATTTAGTGAAGAAAAAAATGTTGCACTAGGATTAAGCTGAACAAATTTTAACTATCATTAATTAATTTTAGTGGAAAAAATATTTTTCATTACCACTATGTTCAATGAGGCTGATATTTTTTAACTCACCACTAAAAGTACAGATTGTAGTTAAAAATTTTGCACTATCACTAAATGTTAGTGGAAACTGCAAATTTAGTGCACTACCCCCAATTCTGATTGAGATGCCAAAAATACAGATTTTGAAAAATACAGGTTTTGAAAAAAAAAAAACCGTTTAACATGTAGGAAATGCAGACGTCACTGTAGAAAGCTTAAACTATTTTCCGATGAGGTTCAGGATGTAAATGTTGTTTAGGGTTTTACTTTGCATCTAATATTTAAAAATAAACAAAATCATACCGTCATAAAATTAAAAAGCATTTATTTAATTTAATTGGTAAGATGAATTTAGTGGGTTTTTTTAAATGAATTAATAATAAACGTGGCCAATAACCAGAGTTCCTACCATTTCTGGCCAATAATTATACGATCCAACGGAGCATAATATTAGTAATCAATGAGTTTTTTAGTGTTAAAATATCTGCGTATAATATTACTAATCTACTCAATAAGTTTTTTAGCTTTAAAATATCTGCGCAAATAAAGGACTTGCCATGTTGCTAATCCCAAAAGGCAACACATACTGAAAATACTAAAGAATAACACACGACTGTTTGTTTTTTCTGAAAAAAATAAATAAAATAAAAAATAATATTAATACATTATAAAAATTCAAAATGTATGTATATTTTCACTTACCATTAGTATCTCTCATTTCTTCTTCACGTTTACGCATTAATGCAAAGTCCCTTACAATGGAATCTGATAAATCTTCCAAACGTTTTAAGTCAACTTCTAAGGGTTTAATTTTTGAAGCTTCGGCAATCTTAAAATTTTATAAAACATTTAGAACAAGTATTTTAAATGAATTTATTATACTTACTCCTTCGTAGCTTTTAGTTTCCACACCCTTTTTGGTTACCAGAGAAACTTCTTGAGCAATACCTCGTTGGTCTATATAAAATTTGATTTTATATCATAACATTCATTATTTAGGAGTTAAATGAATTACTTACGTGGTGGTACCTTTGATATAAAGCAAATTTCATAAGTATCGTAAACTTCGGACATAAAACTAAATTTTCCCTTTGTAATATGTTCCTTTTGAGACAATATGTGACCTTTTGTATCACGAGCCTAAAAACAATAAAAAAATTTTAAAATACAATTTTCTGTGGGCAAAAATTACTTACAATATAATCTATAACTTGACCGGGCACATCGGAAACCTCATATTCGCCCATTACTAGTTGGTTAGCTTGTATGTCTTCCTTAAGACATTTTTGTGTGTTTGGTGTCAAATGAAACATAACACAATTAACACAACTAATTAATGCATATAATGAAGTAAAAAAAGCTATTGTTAATTTCATTTTATCTATTTAATGTTAAAAATTGTTGAAAAATATTTTTGCCACTATAAGAAATAGAAAATACTGAAAGAAGAGATGAGGTGGCCGATCACAGACCTGCGCCGAATAATTTTAACGGCGGCGGCGCCTTTTGTTTAACTTGTCGGTAGCAGCTCAAATCGGCTATTACATATGATCTACACAAGAGTTTTTGTAAAATAATATGTAACAGTTTGAATAAGTAAGAAAATAAAACAATAATGTATGTATGTATTTCCATAAGAAAAAGTTAGTAAACCTTTATCAAGTATACATAATTTTTTTAAAAAGGCAATTAAAAAAATAATGTATGCTGGGTAAATTTGTATTTTTTGTACTTATACAGATTTTCGAAGTAACGAATAAAAGTGGTATAGTTGTAATTAGCAGTCTTTACGATCATTTTTCTTGTTCGAACATTGAACCATACAAATGTGCACATGCATTTGTTCATGTTTTGTTCGCTGAATTGTTCGAGCAACCATGCCACTGTCAAACTTCATATTCTCTGAGTAAGGGGCGTTATTTATGCTCCAAATAATTAAGAACAAATTACAACAGCTCGTAGACAGCAACAGTGTGTGCTGGCAAAATCAACTGATAATTTACATACCGTCTACACATAGACATAATATGTGAGATAACACTAACACAGAATGACAAATTTGAGAGTAACCTTCTCAGTCACAGACTAAACATGTTCTTTTAATTGAAGAAATTCGAAATTTTTTAACCCAATTTTAATGAAATTATTTCTTTTTTAATTAAGAATAACCATTAAAATAAAACAATTAAAAAAAAACATCGTTTTAAGAATTTAAGAACATGCACACACACAAACAAACGTTTGTATACGTGTATTTTTGAGAGTAAATCTTATAAGATAATTGTGTAGAGAAATCTTATCACAACAGTCTCATAATATTTCTTATAATACTAATATTTTAGTCTATACGTGGGATAATTCTCTCAGAGACTGTCTGTTACATATTATGATATAAAAATCTCTTGTGGAGACGCTTTGTTAGAATGTACTTTTTGTTATGGTGTTGATTACATTTGTTCAGCAGCAGTTTGCAGTGCTGTTTTATTAAGCCCTGAGATGTTATAGTGTATTTCGATTCGAAAGAAAACACTTATGAATTTCAATATATAAAGTATACAAATTCGAAAGATATTCCTTTCGAATTTTTTTACAAAATAACCCACCTGATTCTAAATGCACTGCACTGCTTTCATATTGTGAGCGAGACAAAGAGTGTGAGCACAAGTAGAATAAAGCAAGATGGTGGTTTAAAGTTGTTGCTGCATTCGTTTAAATGTAATTATAATGACAGCAACATGTTATTTTGACAGTGAACAGCTGATAACACTTTGACTTAGATAATTATTTGACTTGATCAATTCATTTTTTTGCTTGACTATTTTATTTAGCTTCTAATTCTTATTTCATTTATTATATACTCTTTTTCTTTTATTTAGACAATCTATTCTGTTTTTATAATAACATAAAGATAAAACGTTTAATTAGGATTTATTTCTTTTAGTTTATTTATTCAATTTAGCTGGAAAAAATTATCACGTTTCGACACACTGTTTAAATGCAAAAAAGCTGCTAGTGGTGAGTAATCAATACTAAATACTCAATGTTTTAAAAGAATGAACTATTCGTTATTCATTGCTTTTTTACAAGTAACGTTTCATTTTCTATTTCATTAAACGTTTACAGTGAGGTTCGCGGAAATTTTTAGGAAAATTTTAAATTTTTTTTATTTTCATATAATTGTATAGCTTTGAGAAAATATTTACAATTTATAAAAGTGTACACATTGACGCTGGAAAGGTAAAGTACATAAACATTGTTGAAACGTGAACGAAATAATAGTTGTATTATTTATTGCTTTTGCAACAAACCAACATTGCGAAATTATCAAAAATGGAGGACATTAAAAAGTTACTGGAAGAAAATGATTATTTAATCAGTAGTTCAGACGAAAACGAATCGGACAACGAATCATTGTCTGTTTGGAGTTTTGAAAAACATGATGACCTTTCTTCTGAGATAAATTGTTCAAATTCAACAGCAGCCAAAAAGCGCAATGGTGAAAAAAGGTTACCAACACGGCGACCCGATCCAAACGTGTACAACCGAAATGCTTTGTTGGCAAGGGAAAATAGACGAAAGAAAAAAGAATACCTGGAGACGATCGAGAAAGAGTTACAAATTGCTCGCAAAACTAACAGAGTTTTGGCAAAAGCTCTTAAACGGCAGCTGAAAGTAGCAAAACGATTTGAACAGGAGAAGAAATATTTGGAAGGGTTGATAGCAAATCGGTCAGAAATACTAACACTAGTAAATGCGCTAAATTTTCGTAGTATACCAGAATTAGATTCAGATAAGTCACCCTTTTCTGCTGGGAGCAACAATGGCGACTTTAATTTCAACAGCATCAAAGACAGATCCAGCACCACGAGCTTAAGCGGAGGTTTAAATGATGCTGATTCACTGTCTATACAGTTTGATAGTATATCTGATGGTAGTGTAGCTGCACCCCTTGACAATTCTTTGTGTGATTTTTCATCATTTGATTTTTGTAATTTTCCCGATTTTTTCACAGATATAGAAAATGGCTCCGAGAACTGCTTGCCCAGCACATCTACAAATTGGGATGATATATGGGGTGAAAATGGTTATCATATTGATAATTTAATTTTACCACAATCAGCACTTATTCATAATAAAAATGGTATGCAAAACATTAATAATGACCACTGTTATATAGCTACTACATCGTTAAATAGCATTCAAATTCCGGAACAGAAAAGTGATGCCACCGATTATATCGATGTTGAAGGAGATAGTGTCCACAATGATGTGCTCTGTTCAACTAGCAGTTGGAATTTAACTTGTCGAACACCACCACTTCAGCTTTTAAGTGACCACTCATCATCATCATAAAATGTTTGGCATTAAAAATTAATTTGGTTAGTTCTTTTATTCATAAGAATTGTTTACTATTTAAGTATTTCATATGTTGAATTGATTTCTCATTTAAGTGTGTACATCTAAGTATATTTTAAAATTATTTTTAAGACATAGTATAGCAGGGAGTAGGAGCTAGAGATAGTAAAAAAAAGAAAGCAAAAAACATATTCATATATATTTTTTACTTTCTACAAAACTTTTCCAAGCTTTTATTGAAATGGTTACTAAATAATGCTCTCGCCATTTCAGGCCAATGTTTTGGATCATCGCGGATGCTGCGGACAGTGCTTGAGACTGGTGAATATCTCGCACAATATGTAGCATCTAGTAGAAAAGGTGGGTTGTATGAAAACTCTGCTCAATATAGTATGAGTGAAAAAGTGAAAAGTTTTGACATTAAAGTTATTGATGCTCTGAATTGAATCTTTACAGCAAGCGGATAAGTTTTTGGTATCATGGAGCTAAACTTTGTACAACTTTTGCTGCAAAAATTGTATCGTTTCAATTGAAATGTAGATTGCAAGAATAAATCAATAAAAATAATTGCAATTGTTGAAATAAATTTTCTTGATTTATTCTTGCAATCCTCATTTCGTTTATTGTGCATATATCGTATATGGTAAAGTGTTTGAAGATGTAAAACTCTTCATTACATCATAAATTTTGTGTAAAATATAACTAATTGATTATTTTTTTGAGTATTATCCCCGAGTTACAGATTACAAGAAGTTTTACAACTTGTTTTCCACAAAAAGTTTCCAATGACAAGAATATCAAATATGACCAACAGAGGTCTTGGATTTTAGTAGATATTTTGAAGTAACCGGCTTGGAAAATATGGTACGTACCTCTACTGCTACTCCCACATAACTGTTTTAGTGTTTTAATGTAGGTTTTACATATTTCTAGTTGTTATCAAAGTGAAAAATCTGGGTGCTAAATATCTTGGCATTCGGATTATTTTTTATTTTGAATTTTTTGTCCATAATTATTATTATTACTATTTATATATGTACGTATTAAAAACAATAATTATTAACAATGAAAATTACGAATCTGCTGTATTATATTTTTGACCATACAAAGAAACTTTGGGTAATGTATAATATCTATATTTTATATCTCAAGTTTAATTTGCATTTAAAGGAAATCTCATATCAAATCAAAATCATTAATGAGCGTTGTTAATTTTTAAATCTTTTCTATATAAAAAATATATAAATAACAAAATATTTTTTTAGAATATAAATTATATCACTTTCGAGTTTTTTTCTTTTGGGACATAAAATTGATGAGTGTTTTTATTTTTTTAATATCGTTTTTATCAAAAAAAAATATTTGTTCCATTTTATCGGCAAAAAGTCTGGCAGTTAATAATCATGGTAATATGATTATTAACAGTTGTTTTTGTTTTTTTGTAAGCTTGCTTGTATATACAATGGCCATTTATACATGTATTGTTAGATTATATGTAATAGTATTTTGTTGCTATAGGTGTTGATAAAAGAAATTACTAATTGTTAGGCATAACGATTAGACCTTACGTTCATTAATAGGCTCTTGGTCTAAGTTAGCCTTTTTAACCTACCAATACAAAAATATAGAATTATAATAATTTGATTTTTTTTGTACTTCTAAATAATGTTATTTTCTGTTGTTTTGATTTTGTTATTCTGTGGCTCACAGCTTATTTCCTGCTTTGCGTCTTTTATCTGCAATTCTCCCCTCTCGAACATATCGCTGAATAATATACTGAACTGTGGAGCAACTCAAGTTAACGATTTTGCAAATTCTTATTATTGGAACGATAATAAGTAACGGTAAAATTTAAACACGAAATAAGCTGTGAGGCTATTTTTCTTTATATTGTTAGGTTAGGTTCCTTGGGCAGTGTCTCTCCGAGACATCTCACGTGGGTCCATCAATGTTTGGTCTTGTTGTGCTACCCTATGACAGGAAAACAATGTTAATCCTGCAGTGTTGTTGTCGCACCAAACCATCCCGTTCCTGAATGGAAGGAGTACAGTGACCTGGGATTAATATTCGGTAAGTTACCCAAATTAAGGATGCTAGATCCTAACAGGTTCGATCTAAGTTCTGGTAAAGCTGGACAGTCACGGAGAAGGTGAAAAACCGTTTCCTCCTCCGTCTCATCATTACAACTCCTGCAATAGTCGTTAAATGGAAGACCGAGCCTCCTGGCATGAGTGCCCAAGACACAGTGTCCCGTAACAATAGAAGTAACTAATCTCAACTGAGACCGAGATATAGAGTTCGTCCTAGACTCATCAAACCTGGGCCACATAATTCTAGCTACACGACATGTGGATTCACGTTCCCACATGTGCTGTGCAATATCGAAAATCTCCTGCCGTATTAGCAGCTTACACTGCGAGACTAGCACCCTCTTGGCAGTCTCATCCGCAATATGACTATCGGGATAGTTTCTGTGACCCCAAACTAACCTAACATTCGAATGTCTCGCTATCTCATTAAGAGACACCGGCATTCCGTATTTAACCTTGATGTCGTATAGACACTTGCTAAAGATCTTATCTCCCGATATTTTATAATACCTCACCCAGTTAGCAGCCCGTTTAATAGCGGAAATCTCCGTCTGAATAATATTGCATTCATTCGGCAGTCTGAAATGTACCCTAATACCATAATCCTCAATATAGAAACCACCCCCAACACTCCCCATCCGTTTCGAGCATGACCATAGTCGCGTCTAAGCCTTGTACAGCCTATATTAAACCTAACCGTAGCACTAAGGGCTATTAGTCTAGCCAGCAAATCAACTGGTAATAAGTTGAGTATAGTGAAGAGGGTAATAAGGATGGCTATCGACCTGAGCACCTTCATGACAATATTACGATGAGTTTCCCTCTCCATCGCTTCACACCACACCACAGCACCATAAAAGAGTATTGGTTTGACCACTGCCTCATATATCCATCGGATACCACTGGGCCTAAGGACCCAGTTGCGACCGATGGCCTTTTTGCAGATATAAGTAGCCATTAAGGCTTTATCAGCTCTCGCCCGAATATTGAGACTCCAAGATAGCTTCCTATCAAGAATAATTCCCAGGTATTTTGCACTCTCCGAGAACTTCTGTGTAGTGCCGTTAAGTTTAGGAGGGTTAAATTCCCCAACCTTATATTTCCTAGTAATGAGCACCAGCTCCGTTTTGACTGGATTCACACTGAGACCGCAAGCTTCCATGCGTTGAGATAGTGTTGCCACATGTTTGCCAGATACAGCAACCACAACGTCATCAGCATATGCGACGAATTTTATCATCATATTGTCGAGTTTCCGCAATAGAGTATTAATGGTTAAATTCCATAGAAGAGGAGAAATAACCCCTTCCTGAGGTGTGCCTCTGTTAGCCAATCTGCTAACACTGGTGACACCCATGGTAGAACAAATTATTCTGTTCCTGAGCAGTTTATTCATAAAGCTGCACAAGTTGCGGTCGATTCCCAAGTCCAGCATAGCCTGAACTATTGATTCGGGTTCAACGTTATTAAAAGCACCTTCTATGTCCAAGAAGGCAACCATTGAGTACTCTCCAAACATTAATGACCTTTCTATATTATCGACCATAGCAGTTTTCACAGATTTACATTTCATGTAGGCGTGTTGCGAATTAGAATATCAGCTGGTATAGTCATTCTCAAGTGTATATCGATGACCCTTTCCAGAGTCTTGAGTAGATAGGAGGCCAAACTAATCGGCCTGAAATCCTTCGGTTTAGTGTGAGAGGGTTTGCCACCCTTGGGTATGAAGACTACCATGCACAAAGTCTAGCAAGCCGGAATGTATGACCATTTCATGCATGCCCTATATATAGCATAGAGCCAAGGTATCATCAGAAAAATGTTCCTCTGTAAGTCTGTGGGTATTATACCATTTAGACCCGGTGATTTGAACGGATCGAAACTATCAATCGCCCTGCGCAGTTTGTGATCATCAATGTCGATCGCTACGTTGCTTTCCGATTGAGTATGTGTTACCTCCTGATCAGCATGAGAAGCAGCAAGGCTATCCGGGAAGTGAGCGTTGAGTAAAACATCATGGGTTTCACGACTATTTCAGGTTTCTGTATGTAGCTGGGTACAGCCGTGGTGGCTGATAGAATCTTGCGTAATCGGTTGGTTTCAGAGGAAATTTCGACACTATTGCAGAAAGTTCTCCACGCTTTCCTTTTCGCATTCCTTATCAGATTTTTAAATCTGTTAATAGAAGTTTTATAGGCCGACCAGCCTCCTGATCTTTTGGCCATGTTGAACAATTTACGACATGCACTTTATCCTTTCCCCTGCGAATGCTGAGAGCACCCGATTTTGGAGCTCCCAATTCGTCTTCCTTCTGTTAATTGGGGATTCCGCAACCCCAACTTCAAATACAATATATCTATGATCAGAAAAGGAACAGTCATCAGAGACTTTCCAGTCTCTAATAAGACTGCAATGTTTAGAACTAATCAACGTTAAGTCAAGAACTTCCATTCTATTTGCAACAATAAAGGTAGGCTCAGAGCCAATATTAACTACTTCTAAATTACTACTCAGAATGTAATCAAGTAGACACTAACCTCTTGGGTTGGTATTAGTACTACCCCATATAATATGGTGTGCATTTGCGTCAGCACAAATGATGATTGGTGTGTTGTTGCTGTTCGCCATATTGACCGCTTTCTTGGTTATATCGTTAGGCGGAGAGTCACCGTGGCCTACTGGTGTTTCCCAAGCCGCGGTAACTGTATCTTCATCACTAAAATCAGACAAGATGAATATATTCAGAGATGTTCTAGCCAGGATGCATGATCTAATTCTATTGTTAGCTGTTCCTTTGGCACACAGTAGCTTATAGCCTTTGATTTTTAGTCCACAAACCCGGCCCTGTGGATCCATGGTTCCTGAACCATTATGAGCTCCTCCTTGTTGTTGGTAACCCGGAGGAGCAGTGCAGCGGACGCTGCTTTAGAGTGGTGGAGGTTGATCTGCGTCACCCTCCCCATTCTCAGTGTTGTCGATGATCGTGACGTCAGATTCCAGAAGCACGTCCACGTCACTAGCTTCGTCCGTGTAGACAGAGAGTCCACCTCCCATCTCTGTGAGAGAGTTTGTGTCCTCTTTGTCGAACAAAGTAGCCTTATCATCTGTGCTGTAGCTCAATCTGTAGACTGTGAGGCAGCAGCAACCTTAGGAGCGGGATTGCCTGTGTTGTCACTGTGGTAGATCCGGAGAGACCTTTCCCTGTTTCTCTCTCAGTGGTACCAAAGAGTCCTGGTTTAGGACAACAATCGCCTTCCTCGATGACCCTTCAGGAGCTGTAACCTTTCCGTTTGTTGTAACTTAATTAATTACTACTTCGTGTAAGAGCCCGGGTTCAAACCACTCCTGTAGGATTTCTATACCTGATTGAGTTGGCAACTGTTAATTTTACACTTGATAGGGTCTCAGTAACAATTTTCATTTTTAAAATCAGAATTTTCAAATATAAAAGTTTACGAATTTGTTTACACATTAAAATGGACGCGTAAACATTTATAAGTTGTGTAAATAATTTTTCAAACAAAGTTTGACAAATTTTTTCTTATTTCAGCATATTATATTTTCTTACAATTATATTTAGCATAAGTATTTATTTGCAAAAAAAAAAA
>MINK01183743.1:0-11386 GCA_001735545.1 Phormia regina
TATAACAGACCTTTATATCATATTCCTCAACATAGAAACCACATCCGACCTTATTCAATAAATAAGGTTATTTATTTATTTATTTATTTATTTATTTATTTATTTATTTATTTATTTATTTATTTATTTATTTATTTAAATTGTCCCAATAACTTCGGAAACCGTATAATTTTTTTACATTTTTTTTTAACAAAAAAACTTTATTTTTTATTTTAAAGGAATATAATTTATTTTTACTAATTTTATTTATTTATTTATTTATTTTATTTCTTTTTTCAGGAGGTTTAGCTATTGCTGGCAGTAGCACCGATTTTGTTAATAAAGTTTTGGAAAATGTTAAAAATGGTCAACCTAGTGGAGGTTTAGAAGAACTCAGAAATACCTAAATACAACAACAAGATTAACAAATCCTACTAAAACAACATAAGAACTAAACAAGCAAAAAAATATATATTTAAAACTAATAAACTTATACAAAGATGAATGAATATAAACGGCAACAAAAGAGGCAAAATAAATACATATATTTTTTAAAAATATAAAAGAAAAAATATAAAAAATAATAATAATAAAATAAAAGTTAAAAAAGAAACAAAATAATTACCACATATAATAATTAAAACATTTTTGTAAAATGCTACCAGTTTTACCTGTTTTTTATTATAAAGAAAAAAAATATATTCTATAAATAATTTTTTATTATTGTTTTAGTTTTCTGTTTAAATACGTTGATTTTTTTAAGCATTTGTTTGTTAAGTTTAAGTTTTCTTTGAGATCATTATGTTTATTTGATATAAAACATGATTAACGATTTTTTATTAATAATTTAAGACCCAGAAAAAAAGTAAATTTTATTTTGTTAATATGTTGTTACTGGTAAACAAAACATTTTTTTTTAATTGGGTCCTAATTTACATTATTTTATATTTTACAGTTTAATTTACTATTAAATAATTTTCTATATAATTTTATGTAAATTTTTTTATGTTTAATTAAACCTGAAACGATCTATAAAAATAAAAACGAGAAAAAATTGTGAAACTAGTTTTCAAAACAAGAGAAAAAAATGTTAATAAAATAAGTAAAAACCTTATAACGCACTAAATGTTTATTTTATTTTAAATTATATAAAATGTATAATAATTATTATTATTATTAAATATACATATATTCTATAAATATGTTAAATAAAAATTAATTACATATATAAATATATTATATATACATATACATAAATACTTATACTTATCTATAATACTACTATGTTAATATACTTTTATTTTATTTTTTCTTTAATTTTTAAACATTTATATGAAATTTGCAAGTGAATGAAAAACAAACAAAACAAAAACAAACAAAAAAAAAAGTAATGTAAAAACAAAACATTTATAAAATACAACATATTTTTTACAAGGTGATATATTTTTTAATTTTTTTTCTATTATATTTTTTTAAGTTTAAAATATTTTATTTCTTTATATTTTTTAATGTTTATTTTTTTAAGTTTTTGTTTAATTAAACTATTAAAACAAAAAACTAAGTTACATACACTTATTATATATTAAAAAATATATATTTTTTCTAAATAAACAAAACCAATATTTAATACGTAAATATCAAAGAAAAAAAAACTAAACAAAAATCGTTATATTTTTATTTTATTTAATTTTGAATTTGTTTTAAATGGAAACTTTTTCTAATTTTTTTATAAATGAAACAAAATTCAAAATAAATTTAAAAAAAATTTTGAATTTTTTTTCAAATACATAATTTGTATATATTTTTATTTACTTAAATAAACAAAAATTAAGAACATATTATTAAATTTTTTATTATTAAATTCTTATAATAAAAAACAAATTAAAATTATTCATAAATATGGTATTGACAAAACAATGGAAACTTAGGTGTTATATTAACAAATATAGTCTGAAGTCAGTATTTGGTTTGGGTATCCTTTGTTTTTAAGTACTACTTCACAATGACAATGCATTGAACCAATTAAAGAGTGAATAGTGTGTTTTTAAAATATTTTGCATCCCATTATAACCGCAGGCCGATAATGTCCTTCTCGGGTGTAAATTTTGAGTCGCATTTGCGAATCTACTATTTTCCATAGAATTTTTCTATGGGATTGAGATCTGGTGATGCGGGCCATTTCAAAATACTACCGTCATTGGATTGTAACCAAGTTCGTTACAGACCCTAGAAGGTGTGTTTAGGTAATTTAATCGATTGGAATCTCCAAATTAAGTGGCATATTTTCCTCAGCATGAGGATACATTAAATCAGTTAACATTGTTTCTGTATCCTATACCAGTCATAGTAATCTTTTATAAATATGAATTGGGGCACATACCTTGTCCTGAAAAACATTCACCAGACAATAATATTGCCATCAGACCAAACTTAAATGTCTTGTTAGTTAACTTATGGGTCCAACCTTTTGCCTTGGGTCGTCTTACAAATGTCTTCCATCGAAATGCCTCTTAAATTAAATTTGACTCATCCGGAAAATAGGACAGTATCTACATGGCTGTCTTGTCCAATTTAAATGGTCTTGAGCTAACGATTCTTTTAGAAATAAGAGTGTTTTTTCACAGACACTAACAACCGAGATCAGCCTCAATTTGCCCTGCGGCTAATGTTCGAGTACAATTTTCAATTTTCAAATTATTGACTACCTAACCGAGGAATTAATTTTTAAGCATTTCTTAAAACTCTATTGTATTGAGATTATCCTCTCTTTGTGTAGTTTTACGGGTCTTCTCCAAAGTGTTGAGTTTACAGTAACTGTCCTCATGAAAGTTTTAATAATTTTCGAAAACTGTTGACTTGTTAAATTGAATATTTATCAAACAGATAGGATTTTTGTTTTAATTTCATCACTAAATCATTTATATATTTCAATTGTTAAAACTTAAGAAATTTGACTTTAGCCACTTTGGTTTAACTATTTGCTTGGATTTATAATAATTATTATTATTATTATATCTTAAAAGATTACAAATAAGAAATTATGAAATAATTATCCAGAAAAACAAATATGAAAATAATGTGTAATAACAGGATGCCTTTTACATCGATTTTCTAATATCTTTTTGATTTAGTCCTTCTTTATTACATGAAGTTTAAAAGTTCCATTGTTTGTCAATACCGCTGATACTGAAACTTTTATTGATTTTTATTATTCAGATTTTAAATTAAAATACTTTCCTTATTAATTTTTTTTTCTAGTTATGTAAATATAAGTAGTGATGTTGTCCATATTTGTTTTAATAATTTTCGATAAAAAAGTTTCCCATTGTTATTTGTCACCACATATATACTGGTATATAAATTTTTGTATTATTATATGATTTTCCAAAAAAAATTCTGTTTTTATTATTAAAAAAATATATTTTAGGAGAATTTAAATACTTATCATAAAAAATTTTTTTAACAGTGATAAAAGTATACTTTTCCTTTTAATCCACCTATCACTAGATATTTTCTGTATTTTTTTACTTTTAACAAAATTTTAAAATATTTTCGTTCTCAGTTATAAGGAAAACTTCAAAATCAATTCTTAAATTCATTTATTATTTCTTTAAGAAACATAAACAGAAAATAAAAATCATTTTCATTACATTTTCATAAATTATATTATTTTGATAATTGGTCTTTTATGCAATTCTTTTGCGGATTTATAAAATATGATTTTCTAATGCCTATCTCAATTTTTTTCTTACTAATATTAGTTGACTTGATAATACTTTAGCTTATTTAAAACAGTAAGGAAAAATTCCTAATAAGTTTTTCCCAGGATAATTCTGATGCTACTGATTATTTTCTCCAAATTCGTTTTGCAATTAAACTAAATACAAAATTCCTCTCTAGAGAAATTAAATTCCTTATGTTATTATTTTAATAAATCACTTTTGAAATTTTAATATAAATTAATTTCCGTATTTATTTTTATTTTGACTGGCCAAAATTTAAAATAAATTCCGTATATTACTTCATCCAAAATTTGCAGTCTAGAAATTACGTGTGTGAATCCGGGCTAAAGCTATACAGGAAAAATTTAGAAACAATGTTTCTAAAACTCATTAGTTCTGCAGCTGGTGTAATATCAAGCAGACTAAACGATTAATTCTTCAAAAAACATCCTCAAAACTATTCTGAACACCACAATTGATTAGAACTATTTGGTGGCTGTAAATTCGTTTAAATAATTTTTTAGAGCACTAGTGCTTAAGAAATAATCTGTATGACTTCCTGCATGCACTTATGTGAACAAATGAAAGGTTCTCGAATAACTTAATAGAATGTTTAAAAACTTGTATTCAAAATTGTCACATATCAAAAATTAAAAAAGTATTTACAAAATAAACCCTCTTCATGCCATGTAAATCCTGGCCCAGATATTTTAACGAATTTAACATGTGATTTAAATATATTTCCTAATTTGGCTACAGGTTTGAGGTCTCCAGGTACATCTGTATACGTAGCGCCATGTATCTGGCCAGATATTATTTTTTTCTGTGTTTGGTTCTTTCCAATATTGAAACTGATTGGTGGTTTAGCATAACACTAAGAACAAAAATAGAAACAAATAATATTATCACTAAACATCATATTTTTTCAATATAAATGTACAGAAATACATAGTGCATCTGGCCAGATACATGTGCTACGTACGTGATCTTTATTCTGTATTTCGTTTTGTGCATGACGGAGAGTTAAATTAAATTTTCAAATTAAATAAAAAAATAAAAAAAAAAACAGTTTTCTTGAAACCATTTCCCTAAAGCTTCTATGGCACTAGTTCTGAATGTGACAATTTCAACTAAAATCATTAAATAAAATAGAACTATCTTTAGAATCGTTCCCTAGAATGCACTGGCAGCTAACATCTTCTATAGAAATCAGTTCTGGAAGTGAATATATTCAACAAAAATCATTGGTCGTAACGCTCAAAGTAGAAACGTACAGGCTATTTTCTTGTGTTCAGGAACAGTTGTAAAAACTAATATTATTTTTTTCTGGGATTCAATTTAAAATTTTGTATTGTAGTTTTCAACAGGAGAGCAATAAGAATGTTTCTTTGAAAATAAATACAATAAAAAATTAAGCTAAGTGTAAACATATCAATAATAGCAAAATTAGATGTTTTTATACATTTGTGATTCAACAAAGAAACTCACAATCTGAATTTTAAAAAAAACTAAAATCAGGGGAATGTAACTATTTATACCAGCAAAAAAAAGAGCATACCATTCAGTAGTAATTCACAAAGCTAAAATGAAGTCCGAACTAGTTCAAATTTTGGGTGAAATATCAATAAATTTAAAGACGTGATTATCAATAGAGGAAGTGACCAAATTACTGAATAGCATGCTAACAAGATTGCCCTTTTTGTTTTAGTTTTTCATTAGTGAAACAACATAGTTTAACATTTTCAATGAGTTTTTAAAAGTTAAAATGAAAGGGCTTGAATTAAAAATAATGCAAAAAAGAATTGTTAAAATACTATAGAAATTAGATTCAATATAAAGAGTATTTTTGTTTTAATATGAATTTAAATTACTAAATAGAACTGATTGGAATAATTGAATTCAGGACATTTAGCTACTTGGTATTCAATTAAAAAGTGTTGTGAACAACGTTCAAATATATTTTGCTGGGAATTAATAAAATACTCTCCGATTGTATTAATATATGCACATTGTTTTCATTAAAGATTTATGCTTTTATTTAGTATTAATGTTTACAAAAAACAAAAAATTCGAATTAAAAAAAATTAAAAAAAGGGTTTCAAAAACTTCCGCAAAATTAAAGCAATAACGCGGAAAAAATTTTCGAATTGAATAACACTAACATTAATTGATACCCACTCAATTATCGTAATAAAGAATTAAATGTGTCGGCTTCAAAAAAGGCGGTAACCTCAGTAATTGTTAATAATGACCACAACCAGGAGGATATTTGAATCTAATGTTTTCCATAACTAATAATAATATAATATCTAGAACAACGCATCTCAAAATGGGGGTTCGCGACCAACAAAGGGGTCCACGTAAGGACTTTTATCTGTTGAAAAAAAAATATTCTAAAACGCAAAATTTTAATAAAATTATTAAATAAACAGAAATTTTAAAATAAAAATTCCAATAAATCTTCAAAATGCCGAAAAAAACGGATTCAATACATTATTAAAGATTTTTTATGGAGTCTACTTCATTTCATGATCAGACTAAGAAACTTGGCAAAATTGTGGTACTAAAATTTCAAAAGCAAAGATAATTCGAAAAAACAGGAAATACACTATATGTCAAAGAACATACTTTAAGCCCTCTTAGCTCCGGCCCTGAGGGAATGTGGTGCCCTTTCCAACTTATCATTGTAACAACACCTCTGTATTCTACATCAAATTTTAATGTTAATTAACTGAGTAAATTCTTTACAAACATTTTAATTTCAATTTGAAATGGGTCGGGATACAACTGCTTGCAAAAAGGTGATCCGCGAAAGGCTAAGATCTTTGTGAAAGAAACCCTGATCAGAAGGGAATTTCAATTGAATTAGACAAATCAAGGATTTTTTATTCACTAAACTGAAAAGGTTTCTTTAAATGATCCATGCTATATAAAACTTGTAACCAAAGTGGAAATTAATTTTTGAAGATACATTTGAATTTTTTGGGCGAAATTTTTGGATTTTTTTTTTGGGTGAAATAGAATCTTTAGTCAATTTTGAATTTGAGATAAAAATTTGTTTTTATACCCAGAAAAAAAAAAAACACCACCAATATGTGGGGAGGGTATTATGCGTTGTGCTGATGTTGTAACACACAAAAAAGATTATACCAATCAGCTGAGTCACGTCTGAGTCCGAAGTTTAAACGATGTCCGTCGTCTGTTCCGTCCATGTAAAACCTGTTGAATGCAACTCAAGGTCGCAAATTTGAGACAAAAATTAAAAGAAATTAGCACACTGGTTTTCTAATAAGTTCAGGGACGAAGCCTATTGAAATTGGTTATGATAGCAACCATATTTACGCTAAACCCCCATACAAAATGCCTTGCGGAAAAGAGTTTTAACGATCATAATACCTTAAAATATCAGCAATCTTTATGAATTTTTTTTTTAATATTAATTTTTATATTATCTAAATCTATGTGCCGATTTTCAAAAAAGAATCGGTTCATAATTGACCATAGCTCCCGTATAAACCCCTTTTTTCTGAAAATTACTTTAATCGGCGCATAAAATCCCATTAAAATGTTAGTAAATCAAGTTAATAATGCGACAAAAATAGTTTGTTAATAAACATAAATGATACATAAAATTTTACATAAGATAGATCCGTAATTTAACCATAGCCCCTTATATGGGAGCCATCTTTCGGATTCACCCAAAAATTGAAATAAATTCATAACATATGAGAGAATCGACTCAATATTCTGTATTCTTATGTTTTTATTTTACACTTAAATATGAATATCAGTCCACACATTGGCTCGAAGTCTAATAAAAGACCCCGCCCTAATATAATGTAAAATAACAATTGTAGAATCAAATGGTTGGCCTTACCGACTGTATCTTTCCATCGTTTTTTGTTTTTGTGAAATTTAAATTTAATTAAAATTTTTTTTCTGTAAATTTTCAAAAACTTTTTGTGAAATTTTGTAATTTTTGTGAAAATTTTCAGTATATTGGATGGATCTTGAATTTAAAAACATCAATTAATTATTCTTCCTATATAGTAATAATTTGCTAAACAGTATTTTTTGGCTTTTCCAAACTTTCTGAAAGCTATCAAACGATGCAAAGAAATTAAAATGAGGTTCATTAATAAAAATTTTCGTCCCTAAAAAGATTAAAGTGTGAATAAGTCCTAATGGAGCCAGATTTACGGTCTGTCTCACGAATGTTGATACTAAAATCGTTTGACAAAATGATGGGTAACATAACAATAATTTAAATTTTTGTTGTTTTTCCATCAGGGACCGTAACAGTTATGACTTATAAAAAATCCGGCAAACAGCTATTTTTGATTTTTATTTTTCAGCAAAAAAATTTTTTTTTGTTAGCAAAATAACTGTTTTTTTTTTAATATTTTGATTTTTTCAGCAGAAATAACGTTGCTGTTTTTACTTTTATCTATTTAAAACCAGTTAAAAGAAAACGCCAAGTATTCAATCATTCACAAGACCGAACGCCTGTAGCTAGAGCGATGAAATGTAAAATCTTAGGTATCCATAAATAAAGGTAAACACACCTAAGTGTTATATGATGATATAAATGTGTGTACGATATTTTCGTTATAATACTGTTTTTTTTTTTTTTGTTTCAAAATTAAAAAAATAACTATTATTTACAGTCCCTGTTTTTCATATAAATTATGAAATGAATTTTCGTTCGACATCGTGGAACAGGCCTGTTAAATGTTTTTTTTTTTTTTTTTTCTAAAACCAATTAAGAAATCATAAGAAAATTATACTCCATTATTGGCAGACTTGTTGCAACTTAACTAATTCCAAGGAATGGGTTATAAAGAATCTGAAGAGCTAACAATTTACAACAGTTTTAGAAACCATGTGTCTACATTAGAAAAAATTATATCAAGACAAACGTCAAAAATTTTGATAGAGTTGCAGATAATTTTTTATCTCTGTCAGTATAGGGAAAACGTATAATCAAAATAACCATGTGAATAAAGTACCAACAACAATCAAGATGGCGCTTTTACAAGCATTATCAAGACAAAAGTTGTCAGAGCTCGAGGCGCTGACCAATTTCTTTTAACGCGCAATAATATTTGATATAAGTCAGTCTAACATTAGACAAATTTTATCACGACAATTTTGTCGTTTGTTTGTTAATGATTTGTCTAATGTAGACTCAACGTAATGATTTTAAAATGTGTTCCAAATCCAATTCCCTTCTTTATTTTCATTGTATTAATTTAATTTTATTATTTCTTGATATATGTAAGGCATCAATTTGGAATATTTTAAGGAGAAAAAAATTTAAATATTAAAAGTTAAAAAATTTAAAATTTGTAGGAGGACTATGGTTATATTAGGGGTATTCACAAAGTGTGCTATCATGTCGTATTGTCATAAGTCATAAAATTGTTCTATGAAAAAAAAAAATATTATTATTATTATTGCTTTTCTTTTGTAAAATTTTATGACATTACGACAATACGACTTGATAGTACACTTTGTGAATATCCCAATTATATATTTTTGGTTCAAATCAAAGTTTTGTTTAAATATTTTAATGAATATATATATATATTTTTTTTAATGGATTTAATTTTAAATTAAGTTTTCATTAATAAGGATTAAAGTATTTTAATAACCATAAGAATAATAAGGATATTTTTCTTTGCTAAAAAAAATTTGTTTAATTATTATGTTGAATTAATTTTAGTTATTTTTCTTTTGGGATTTTTATTTTTAATGTAATAATTAAAAAAAAAATTTTAATTAATTATTTGTAGGTATTTTTAGAGCATTATTTTTTTGCGGCAACATATTGTGTTCATTTTTTCTTAATCTTTTTAATATTATTTTAAAGAAAATATTTAATAAGAAATTTTTTTGTTAATATAAATTTAAATTAGATTTATATTTAATTTAAAAATTTATTTTTCAAATATTTCAATTGAAAAAATTAATTGATTTTTTTTTTTTTAACAAAAAGTACCTTAAAAGGCAAATTAATAATAAAAATATAATTTCTACTAAAAAATAACTAAAACATAAGAATGATTTGTTTAATAAAACATTAAAAAATACACACAATTATGTAATAAACAAGTTTAAAACTTTATTAAGTTGTAAACTTAATGAAAAATCTAAAAAGAAAAGAACAAAATTATTTATGGAATTAAAAAATTAATTGTCAAAAATTAAAAAAAAAAAACGAATTAGTTTTTAGGTTAGTTATTATAACAAATTTAATTGTTAAACAAAATTTTATTCATATAATAAATGTTTTATGAATATTTAATGGCTGCAAATTTTGAAAAGAAAAAAAAAATTGTTTAAAATTAGGATTTTCAAATTTTATTAATTAAAATCTAAATTGTAAAATAAAATATCAAAGTGTTTAATAACAAATTTAGGTGTTTTTATGTTTTTTAAAATTTACATTTCAATTATAATTAATTTAAAATTAAAAAAGAAAAACATAAATTTGCTGGGATTTTGTCAAATATAATTAAAAAATCTGATTTCAACTTTTGAATTCGAGACTTAAATATTAGGCTACCAAAAGCTACCATCCATGTTTGGAATAAAATAATAAAAATTATATTTTTTACATTTTTTTTAATTAAAGTTTTCACTACTTTTTCTTATTTGTATTTCAAAAAAAAAAATCCCTTTTTCTCAGCAAATTTATGTCTTTCGCATTTAAAATATTTATTTTCAAAAATAGCACGCAAGTTCCTTTAAAAAATGTACAAAATTTTAAACATTGAAATGTCAAAATAATAATAAAGAAAAAAATATTATAATAGAATTTAAAATTAAAAATTATAAAAAGAAAAAAAAAAAAGTTTAAAATAGGTTTAAGATAAGCAAGAAATTAGTTTAGGTTATATAAAAATAAATTGAAATAAAAAAGGAAAAGAAAGAAATAATATAAAGTTCTCACAAATTTCAAAACCCATTCTACTGTTCATATATATATATACAGTGTTTGACAATACAATGGAACTTTTTCTAATTTTCAAAATAAATTCAAAAAATTTTTGATATTTTCGAGTACATAATTTGAGTATGTTCTATAATCACATATTCTTTTATAACATCCTCAAAATTAGTGGTATCACAACCAATTCTGACACTAATGGAATAGAACCAATTTGTGATACTAAATTCATTTTAAATAATGTGTTTTAGAAAACTTGTGCTTAAGAACTGATTCTGTATGACTTATAAACAACAAATTAATGATTCTCGAATGACTTCCTATAACTGTTTAAAAAAACTTGTATAAAAGATTCAAAAAATTAAAAAAGTAATTACAAATTAAATTGAGCTTAAAATGGCCCCTTAGAATAAAAAAAACTGGTTCTGAAACCGTTCCCTAACTCTTCTAAAGCACTAGTTCTGAATGTCACAAAAATCATTGATGAAAAACTAGTTCAAGAACCGATCCATAGAATGAGTACATAACTAGCTCTGGAGGTGACAATTTCAAACAAAAATCATTGGTCGTAAAGCCAAAGGAGAACAGGTACAAGACATTTTCTTATGTTCTGGAACTAGTTGTAGAACTAATAAATTTTTTCCTGGGTACTTTTATTTACTTAAATAAAAAAAATTTAGAACATAAATTATTAAATTCTAATAATACAAAACAAAATTAAAATTATTCATAA
>MINK01183751.1:0-12867 GCA_001735545.1 Phormia regina
AATTTCTCCCAAAGTGAGCACAATTTTCTATAGAAAATTTCTCCCAAAGTGAGCACAATGTGAGGACTATTTTCTATAGATTTAATAACAATGTGAGTACGAATTTCTATAGACATTTGTCACAATTTAAGCAGAATTTTTAGAATCTGAGCCATTTCTACTTAAATCTATTCCCTCTAATAACTCTAATATTTATTTTGCCACCATCATTAATCTGATGTTAACACTTTTCTTTTTTAAAGACATTTTTTTTCAATTGGCTACTTGTTGCTACTCTTTATTCTATTTTTGCCCCCACCGATTCTCCACCTTCACAATCAACCGCCTTCAAAATTTTTTGTAAAAAAAAACTTGGGTATCTGATAATCTTAGAATATTCCTTTTATCCTTTCAATGTTTTTTTTTTCTTTAGAAACAATGTTTATATGGCCAACCATCATATCAACATAATCATCATCATTCATTGTGTACACACAATGATGTTGGCCTAAGATTTGGAGTTAGAACAACTGACTGGTTGGCAGTAATACCAAGCGAGTGAGTAACAGTAGCTTTAAGAGCAAGTGACATGAAAAACTTCTTTTGTGCAACAAGTTTAACAAATTTGCAACTGATAAATGATTTTTATATCCACGTACAACACCTTTTATTTATATTATTTTAGTTGTTGCTGTTGTTGTTTGTCTGTTTGTTTTCATTGTTATTGGGATTTGGTGTAGCTGATGATGTGCGTGTGCTGGTGTGTGGTCATTAATAAATGTTTCTAAATATGAGTACAATATATATGGACATTTATGAGATGATATTAAAGAAACGTATTTGTTGCTTAACAGTGGGACAAAATAGGATAAAGAAGATTGTAGAAATATATTAATATGGCTGAGGCTTTGCTAAAGATGTATTTTCGAGAAAGATTATGTTAAAAGTTATTATAAATTAAATTTTAAATATTTTTTATTTTAACTTTTTTTGTTATTTACAATAAATTTAAATAAAGAAAACTACCAGCAACTAATTAATTATTTTCTCTTATTTTCAAATTTAATTAAAAGTTTCCAAAATTTTCTAAAATCTCTAAAAGCTTTTTTGTTTATCCCTTTTAACATTATTTTCTGCCCTTAAACTAATCAACTTTTCAATTAATTCAATTAAATAATTTCCACCTTAGGATATTCAAATTTTCTCCCTCCTCTTTTTTCGCTTTTTTAATAATTTTCTTTAAAATAGCTAAACGAAATAAAATTCCTTTAAAAAATCTTTGCTATTGTTTTTTTGTTTAACTCCAAATTATTTTGTTTTTTTAAGCAATACGTGACATTTAACTAAAATCATGTTAACTAAATACTTTTAATACCAAATTGTTTTTTTCTATAAATTAAATAAATAGAAAAAAGCACAGACAGACAAAAAGATAGATAGATCCATAGACTGACAACTTATGATGAATTTTATTTTCTTTTGTATATTTAAAATATTTACATTTATTAATAAAAATTAAAAAAATATGCTCCCTTCATCTCACCCACATTTGAAAGCTATAGAATAAATAAATGAAGGAAAAATAAAATGAAATTAAACAAATCATAAAACTGATTGACGACGACATAGTAAATATAAGAAAATCGTGCGTTAATATTTTGCCATTTCTAATAAAGATAGTGCGAGGTAAAAGTAAAGCCACAGTAGAAAAAAATTATGACAAAATAAAAGAGTGCTTGAGAAATTTTCTATAGAAAATCTTGCTCAGTTTTATGAGAAATTTTCTATAGAAAATCTTGCTCAGTTTGGGAGAAATTTTCTATAGAAAATCTTGCTCAGTTTTATGAGAAATTTTCTATAGAAAATCTTGCTCAGTTTATTGAGAAAATTTTCTATAGAAATCTTGCTCCTGGATTTATGAGAATTTTTCTATAGAAAACTTGCGTTCAGTTTTATGAGAATTTTCTATAGAAAAATCTTGCTCAGTTTTATGAGAATTTTCTATGAAATTGGTGTCAGTTGTAATGAGAAATTTTTCTATAGAATTGTGCTCAGTTGTATGAGAATTTCTATAGAAATTGGTGCTCAGTTGTCATGAGAAATTTTCTATAGAAAAATTGTGCTCGTTGTATGGAGCAATGTTTCTATAGAAAATTGTGCTCAAGTTGTATGAAGAATTTTCTATAGAAAATAGTCCTCACTTTGTGAGAAATTTCCTATAGAAGAATAGTCCTCACTTTTGTTGAGAAATTTCCTATAGAAAATATCCTCACTTGTGAGAAATTTCCTATAGAAATAGTTCCTCACTTTGTGATGAAATTTTCCTATAGGAAATAGTCTCACTTTGTGAGAACATTCCTATAGAAAATAGTCCTCACTTTGGTGAGAAACTTTCCCTATAGAAAATAGTCCTCACTTTGTGAGAAATTTCCTAATAGAAAATAGTCATCCTTTGTGAGAAATTTCCTATAGAAAATAGTCCTCACTTTGTGAGAAATTTCCTAATAGAAAGTTAGTCCTCACTTTGTGAGAAATTCCTATAGAAAATAGTCCTACACTTTGGTGAGAGATTTTCTATAGAAATAGGTCCTCACTTTGTGAGGAAGATTTTCTATAAGAAAATAGTCTCACTTTGTGAGATGATTTGTCTATAGAAATAGTCCTACTTTTGGTGAGAGATTTTCCTATAGAAATAGTCCTCTCTTGTGAGGAATTTTCCTATAGAAAATAGTCCTGAACTTTTGTGAGAGATTTTTTCTATAGGAAAATAGTCCTCACTTTGTGAGAGATTTTCTATAGAAAATAGTCCTCCTTTTGAGAAATTCCTATAGAAAATAGTCCCTCAACTTTGTGAGAGATTTTCTATACGAAAATACGAGTCCTCACTTTTGAGAGATTGTTCTATAGAATAGTCCTCACTTTGTGAGAGATTTTCTATAGAAAATAGTCCTTCCTTTGTGAGAGATTTTCTATAGAAAAATAAGTCCTCAACTTTGTGAGATGATTTTCTAATAGAAAATAGTCCCTCTCTTGGAGAGATTTTCTATAGAAATAGTCCTCACTTTGTGAGAAGATTTTCTATAGAATATAGTCCCACTTTGTGAGAGATTTTCTATAGAAATATAGTCCTCACTTTGTGAGAGTATTTTCTATATGAAAATAGTTTCTACTTTGGGAGAGATTTCTACATGAAAATTTAGCTCTTCACTTTGGAGAGATTTTCATAGATAATAGTCCTCACTTTGGTGTAGAGTATTCTTATAGAATAGTCCCCTGGGAGAGATTTTCTATAGAAAATAGTCCTTCACTTTGGAGGATATTTCTATAGAAATAGTCCTCACTTTGGGAGAGATTTCTATAGAAAATAGTCCCTCACTTTGGGAGATTGATTTCTATAGAAATAGTCTTCACTTTGGGGAGAGATTTCTTATAGTAAAATAGTTCCTTCCACTTTGGGAGAGATTTTTCTATTAGAAAATAGTCCTCACTTTGGGAGAGATTTTCTATAGAAAATAGTCCTCACTTTGGGAGAGATTTTCTATAGAAAATAGTGCTCACTTTGTGAGAAATTTTCTATAGAAAATATTGCTCAGTTTGTGAGAAATTTTCTATAGAAAATATTCCTCAGTTTGTGAGAAATTTTCTATAGAAAATAGTTCTCAGTTTGGGAGAAATTTTCTATAGAAAATGATAATGAAAGTTGTTATTTTCCGTTACTTTTTTCCTTATACTGTTGCTGCTAATCCCAACACATTCATTTGAACTTTTCATGGTGAGAATATGTTGCTACTTCGTGGCAATTGTGCGAAGTAAAAAAAAAGCTGAAACGTGTTAAAATATTTTGTTTAAAATAGAAAACAAAACAGTAGTATGTTGTACTTTTATATTTCTAGTGATTTTGCTACTTTTTTTTCTCCCTCTATAATAGACGTTAACCACAGACAAATAATAAATACCTTTGCAAACATAATACATACAGAAAATGAGTTTTTATTGTTGTTTAAAAGATTTAAACAAAACAAACGAAAAAAAGTTCAAACTGAAAGTTTAAGAGTAACAAACGAATGAACAGACAGACAGACAGATGGAAGGACAGACTGACAGACTTAAAACAACAAATGAATGTTGTATGTATACGAACAATATGCAAATTTTCCAATTCAACAGTAATTTATCATCAAAGTACTGTGGGTATCGAAAATATTAACAAAAAACTTGCCATTAAAAGGTAAACTAATACTTATACTTTAACAAAAACTGAATGAATAAACCGGTGAGCGTTTAAAGGGCGGCAGGAGGCGTGCAACATATACAAAACTTTTTCGATGAGTGTAGTTTATGCTTTATTTACTAAAAAAAAAAAACGAAAACAAAAAACCTATAAAAAGTCCTGTGTCTGTTGTAAGTTTTGCAACAAGGATTAATGAGTTTCGTGTGTTTTATTTGAATGAATTGAAGCTAATACTATTGCTGTTAGCTGCTTCTGTATCCCTAAGATTTGTTAAAGTATGTGTAAAGAAAACATAAACAATAAACATCAGATATATGACCTTTTTTAAAAAAAAATTATACACCATTCTCTGCTCCATTAGCAGAAGAAGAACAACAACAACTATCTATGAATTGTAAACATCATTTGTTATACTCATATTTAGCAGAGAATCTACTCATGTATGTTTTTTCTTTAACACTAAATATCTTTTAAAGAACACGTTTCTAAAATCCATCATCACTTGTGGTTTCCAAAAAATAATAATAAGACAGAAACAGAAACATCCTTTACGTTTTACATATAAGGATGTACATGCAAACATACATCTTTACGTAACTAAGTGACTGCATAAATGAATGTGTGTGTTTGTTGTCTGTGGCAATCGTGCCTTAAGATTTCTTATCTTGCAAACTCTTTTGAAGAAAACACAACATACATTCATTCATTCATTCACTCACTCAGTCACTCACTTATTTTTGAGATGAATAAAAAGATTCGAAAGTAGGAGCATCAGTTTTATTTGTATCTTTTGCGCCAAATATAAAGTACGAGATAACAACAGAAAGGTATCAAATGTTTAATTCTTTTGTTGCAATTTCAACTGAAATACAAAAAAGAAATAAAAAATACATAAGAAGTAACATGTGTGATCATCATCTACATCATATCTTGTGGCTGAGACCGCGTAAGCAACCGACCCCTGTTTAAGCTGCGTTTATTTATTTCTTTTTTTGGGTGTCTAAATACACACAATAAAATTGAAAAGATACCAAAGAACACCTTTGAATATGACTTTGAAACTTCCGCTTGTATTTGATTTTATGATTGTGATTATGACATGTAGGAAAAGAGAAACAAAGAATGATTATAAATGATGTTGAGCTTTAGCTAAGTCTGGAAGTGAGAGAATAAAACAGTGGGACTTATTATCTTTTTTTTATTATTCTAGCAAGATTTTCTATATAAAATTGGTGCTCAGTTTCTGAGAAATTTTCTAGAGAAAATTGTGCTCAGTTTGTGAGAAATTTTCTAGAGAAAATTGTGGCTCAGTTTGTGAGAATTTTCCTAGAGAAATTGTGCTCAGTTTTGTGAGAAATTCTATAGAAATCTTGTTCAGTTTGTGAGAAAAATTTTCTAGAGAAAATTGTGGCTCAGTTTGTGAGAAATTTCTATAAGAAAATCTTGTCAGTTTTGTTTGAGAAAATTTAATATAGAAAATAGTCCCTCAACTTTGTGAGAAATTTCCTATAAGAAAATCTGCTCAGTTTGTGAGAAATTTTCTATAGAAAATCTTGCCAGTTTTGTGAGAAATTTTCCTTAGAGAAATTGTGCTCAGTTTGTGAGAAATTTTTCTAAGAAATCTTGCTCAGTTTGTGAGAATTTCCTATAGAAAATCTTGCTCAGTTTGTGATAATTTTTCTATAGAAAATCTTGCTCAGTTTGTGAGAAATTTCTTAGAAATTGTGCTCAGTTGTGAGAAATTTTCTATAGAAAATTGTGCTCAGTTTGTGAGAATTTTCTATAGAAAATTGTGCTCAGTTTGTGAGAATTTTCTATAAGAAAATTGTTGCTCAGTTTTGTGGAGAAATTTTCTATAGAAAATTGTGCTCAGTTTTGTGAGAAATTTCTATAGAAAATTGTGCTCAGTTTGTGAGAATTTTCTATAGAAAATTGTCTCAGTTTGTGAAGAGATTTTCTATAGAAATTGTGGCTCAAGTTTGTGAGAAATTTTCTATAGAAAAATTGGTGCTCATTGTTGTGAGAAATTTTTCTATCGAAAATTGGTGCTCAGTTGTTGAGAAATTTTTCTATAGAAAATCTTTGCCATCAGTTTGTGAAAATTTTCTATAGAAAATCTTGCCAAGTTTGTGAGAAATTTTTCTATAGAAAATCTGCTCAAGTTGTGAGAAATTTTCTATAGAAAATCTTGCTCAGTTTGTGGAGAAATTTTCTATAGAAAATCTTGCTCAGTTTTGGTGAGAAATTTTCTAATATAAGGAAATCTTGCTCAGTTTGTGAGAATTTTCTTAGAAATTGGCTCAGTTGTGAGAAATTTTCCTATAGAAAATTGTTGCTCAGTTTGTGAAAAATGTTTCTATAGAATTGTGCTCAGTTTTGTGAGAAATTTTTATAGAAAATTGTGCTCAGTTTGTGAGAAATTTCTATAGAAAAATTGTGCTCAAGTTCTGAAGAAAATTTTCTATAAGAAAATTGTGTTCAGTTTCGTGAAGAATTTTTCTTAGAAACTTGTGCTCAGTTTGTGAGCATTTCTATAGAAAATAGTTCTCCTATTTCTGAGCCAATTTTTCTATAGAAAATTGTGGCTCAAAACAAAATGTTCTTCAGTGGTGAGAGAAATTTTTATAAGAAATGTTCTTCAGTCATGTGAGAAATTTTCTATAGAAAATCTTGCTCAGTTTGTGAGAAATTTTCTATAGAAAATGTTCTTCAGTTTGTGAGAAATTTTCTATAGAAAATGTTCTTCAGTCTGAGAGAAATTTTCTATAGAAAATGTTCTTCAGTCTGAGAGAAATTTTCTATAGAAAATGTTCTTCAGTCTGAGAGAAATTTTCTATAGAAAATGTTCTTCAGTCTGAGAGAAATTTTCTATAGAAAATTGTGCTCAGTTTGGGAGAAATTTTCTATAGAAAATTGTGCTCAGTTTGGGAGAAATTTTCTATAGAAAATTGTGCTCAGTTTGGGAGAAATTTTCTATAGAAAATTGTGCTCAGTTTGGGAGAAATTTTTACAGATNNAAATATATAAATATTAATCGGCTGTTTGGAATAATAATAAAATATTCACATGAGTATAAAGTAGAAGAGGAGCATTTTATGAAGATTTAAAAAAAACTAAATCAAAATAAAAAAATTCGCTTCCGGTTGTACAATTCCTAATTTAATAAATGCCAGGAAATTTAAAAATTTTCACTTGTGCAAAATTGTAATTTTTTGTTTTTACTTTTCATTTCCTTCCCCCACCTCACAAACTCTAAATAATTTTGGGAAAATGTGCGTAAAGACCCACACACATTCAAGTATTTGCATGTCATTCAAAGGAAAAACTCTAAATAACATTTAAACATTGCGCCTGGATATAAAAAGGAAATATGTGTGTGTGTGTGTCTGAAAAAGTAAAATGAGTGGTGGATCTAGATTGTAAGTAAGTATAACATTACAAAAACATTTACGTTTTACAATTCGAATTTTTAGGTTATTAGGTTANNGTTATTAGGTTATTTATTCTTAACACGGTTTCTGTCTTTATATAAATATATGTATGTATGTATGTATGTATGCAGCTGTTTTTTTTTTTCTTTGAATATTGTGCAAAATTGTTAAATTTAAATAATAAATAATAAATATCATATGAAACATTTATTTGAAGCGTTAAAATTGAGTGTGTATTTTTGCGGGTGTTTTGCTTTTAGATTACATTTGTTAAAAATTATGTCCTTTATGATTCCTTTGAAGAATTAAATGACGAATATTATATAACAATTTTAGGTTAGGTTTTTAGCAAAGTGGGTGTGTTTGTGTGTTTATTCAATTGCGTGTTTTAAATAAAATTTAAAAAATCTTTTTGACAGTTGATATTGTATGTGTGTGTGTGTATTTGTTGTTATGATAAATGTCAACAATACATGTTTTTCGTATTTCGCAAACCATAATGACGTTTGTCTTTTAACACGCATTTTAAATTTTACAATATCGACATTTCAAGTGTTTTATTGATGATTTTGCAACGATATATGTCATGTTTGTGTCAGTGTTTTTTTGGGTGTTTTTGNNTTTTTTTTTTTTTTTGTGTTTTTGAATGGTGTGTGGGGGGTTGTATTGGCAATATAATTTGCAAATTATGTGTATGTGGATGATTAGGAATAGAGGGAGGGTGTTGGATTTTATTAAGCAGAAAATCTGCCTAGATCGTTTCGATTATAAATTATTTAAATAGGATAAATATTTGACGGTTGATTAATGAGGTTTGCCAGTTATATTTAAATTATATTTAAATAATTTTAAGGGAAATTTCTAATGAAATAAGAAACAGACTTTAAGCTTTAAAGGACAACAAAGAAACTTTCGATTCTTTCAATGAAAATTCAAATTCAGTCGTATGTATAGTAAAAAGCAAAATTAGAGGCAGAATTTAACGTAACATTAATTTTCTATAGAAATTTATCGATTATTATATTTTCTAGAGAAAATTATCGACAACTATAAATTTTTCTAAAGAAAATTTATCGATTACTATAAATTTTCTATAGAATTTATTCTATAACTATAATTTCTAATAGAAAATTTATCTATAAACTATAATTTCTATAGAAAATTTATCGATTTATTTAAATATTCTATAGAAATTTATCGATTATTTAATTTTTCTATAGAAATTCTATCGATTATTAAACATTTTCTATAGAAATTATCGATTATTAAAAAATTTTCTATAGAAAATTGATCGATTATTAAAATTTTCTATAGAAATTATCAGATTATTAAAATTTTCTATAGAAAATTTATCGATTATTAAAATTTTCTATCAGAAAATTTATCGATTATTAAATTTTTCTATAGAAAATTTAGCGATTATTAAAATTTCTATAGAATTTATCGATTATTAAAATTTCTATAGAAAAATTTATCGATTATTAAATTTTCTATAGAAATTTATCGATTTATTAAAATTTTCTATAGAAATTTATCGATTATTAAAATTTTCTAATAGAAAATTTATCGATTTTAAATTTTCTTATAGAAAATTTATCGGATTTTAAAATTTCTATAGAAATTTAATCGATTATATTTAAAATTTTCTATAGAAATTGAATCGATTATTTAAATTTCTCTAATAGAAAATTTATCGGATTATTTAAATTTTCTAATAGAAAATTTATCGATTATTTAAATTTTCTATAGAAAATTGATCGATTATTTTTAAATTTTCTATAAGAAAATTTATCGATTATTTAAATGTTTCTATAGAAAATTTATCGATCTTTAAATTTCTATAGAAAATTTAATCGATTATTTAAATTTCTATAGAAAATTTATCGAATTAATTTACAATTTCTATAAGAAATTTATCGATTAATTTACATTTTCTTAGAAAATTGATCGATTATTAAACTTTTCTATAGAAAATTTATCGATTACTATAATTTTCTATAGAAAATTTATCGATTACTAAAATTTTCTATAGAAAATTTATCGATTACTATAATTTTCTATAGAAAATTTATCGATTACTATAATTTTCTATAGAAAATTTATCGATAACTATAATTTTCTATAGAAAATTTATCGATAACTATAATTTTCTACAGAAAATTTAACGATAACTTTTATTTTCGATAGAAAAAATTATCGATAACCTTAATTTTCGATAAAATATTTATATATACAAAATAACAAGATTTTTTTAAAAAGACAAATAATATCTGAACGAATTTTTCCAATAAAATTTTCTAAAAAAAATATCGATAACAAAATGTTTCCAAGGATACTGATAATTTTGATTTTCTACAGAAATAAAGTAACCCTGCTCTCATTACTCAAAATCTATGTTTATTCTTCACTTTTTAAAATTTTTGCAAAATATTCACTCAATTATTTTGTTCCTGGAAAAAGACTAACAAGGACCAAACCTCATAAAATAATTTCATATTCATTTCAAATACTTTAAATGTATAGTTTATTTTTTTATATTAATATAAAACTATTTTGCCAAGTTAAATAATTTCCTATTTATGATTTATTATATTATTTTTATGGTTTAGATTTTTCTTAAGAACAAAACAAAAAGAAACAACTAAATAAGCAAATTCTTACGTCAGACAATAAAAGGACATTCTAAGTTAAACCAAGGGAAAAATTGCAAAAACTCGTTTAAGGAATATAAGAGAAAAAAATAAAGAAATGCCTAGAAGTCCAACAATTCATCTTAATAAAAATAAATAAAATGAAAGATGAAATACTTAATATAAAATAATACCACCACCCATAAACAAGAAGTTTCCATGAAAGAACTAATAAATAAAATAAGAGAGTAGGGGGTCTCGCAAAGGACCTTAAGTTAATCAAACACCACAAATCTTTAAGTAAATCCTAGAAAATTTATATCAATTTTTCTTAGGTTAACAAAAAGTAAAAGATCATTAATAAGTTGTAGTTAGTAGTTGAGGTCAAGCATATGATATCATATGTCTGTATAAATAAATCAAATAAGATCATATTTTTTAACTGTTGATTTGTATATTTTTTTTTGGTCAGCAAACCAAGTGACTTCAGTGGTCAACAAAATAAATATGAAAAATTAATTATGTTTGGAATGCAGTCTGCGTAAGAAAGGACAGTAATAAAGTAATTGTTATTATTTAAAAAATGTTTTAAAGAAAAGACAAATTTAGTTATCCGATACAACTCTTGGTAAAAAATAAGTTACTCAGACTTAATGGATTTTTCTATGGAAAGAACGTTAGTTATCGAAGGATCTCTGTAGAAAATTAAAGTGTAATCACTAGATTTTCTATGAAAAGTAGAGTTATCGGACAAGTGATCTTTTGAATATTTTAAGTTACGATAATCCTTCCTTGAANNAGAAAATTTGTTTATAATCGATAAATTTTCTATAGAAAATTTGTTTATAATCGATAAATTTTCTATAGAAAATTTGTTTATAATCGATAAATTTTCTATAGAAAATTTGTTTATAATCGATAAATTTTCTATAGAAAATTTTTTTAGGAAATGTTTTTCAGGATCGATAAATTTTCTATAGGAATTTTTTTTCAGGATCGATAAATTTTCTATAGGAAATTTTTTTTCAGGATCGATAAATTTTCTATAGGAAATTTTTTCAGGATCGATAAATTTTCTATAGAAAATTTGTTATCGATTAATTTTCTTTAGAGAATTTTTTATTATCGATAAATTTTCTATAGAAATATTTTATTATCGATAAATTTTCTTTAAACAATTTTTTATTATCGATAAATGTTCTTTAAAATTTTTTTTATTATCGATAGTTTTGCTATAAAAATTATCGATAATAAATATAAAAAATATTTATTATCGATCATTTTTATATATAAGTTTTATTATAGATAAATTATAGAATTTTTTTATAAAATAATTTTTTTTTTTATAAAAAATCCATTCTGTCCCATTGTGTTACATGCAGTTTAGCCACTAATCTTTAATGCTTAATAGCTAATACACAAAAAAAAAACCTTGCGACATTTTCACACTAAAGTGATAAGATAATACATATTATACACAAATCAGACTATATTCATATTATTAGTTCATACAGTTCAAAGGTCATTAATGACAATAGCCATTAAAATATAATACTATTGACCACTTAGTACAAACACGTTTTGTTTAAACAATTGGCATAGAAAAAAACTCAAAATGCCGGCTAAAAAACAACAAAACAAACAATAACACATAATCATCATCATTCTTTTGCCATAAACTATGACGTGTAAAAAAACAAATAGTTAGCTTCTTCACTTTTCACTTTGCTGGTTTACTTACCCCTGTAACTGTCATAAACATATGCATAGCAGTATCTTGAAAATTAAGACTACGAGCCAATAATGTAACATAGACACCAATTAGTAATATAAAAACATGATTTATAGTATTTAATAAACTTTGAATTTGTGACCAAAATGCAACTTTTGGTTTATCTTTGGTGTTTGACTTTGTGGCGGCGGTTGTTGACATTTTAAGGATTTTTCTTTTGTTTTTTTTTTTTTTATTTAACTAATTTATATGATTTAACTAATTAATATGAATTTTGTTATAAATTGAACTGCTTTAACTAATAACTAAAAATAAACTGAATGTTATCTGTAGTTATGAGATACAAATTTGGTGGAATGTTTAGAAACATTTTAAAATCTTTTTGGAATAAGAGAATGAGAGAGAGGGAGTAAAGAATTTTATGTATCTTATGGATTTGGTGAGAGTATGGTGTGGTAAAGAGATGCCACATGGTTAGTTTGAAAATATTTCCCTATTAAGTGGAGATATATTGGGATTTTTGTGGCAAAGATGAAAAAGTCTAAAATTATTTGCTGTTATAGTCTTAAATAAAGTTTTGACTAAAGACAGTCTGTACTATAAACTAGACTATGTTCTGGACTATAGTATGGACTAAAGAGAAGACTATAGTCTGGACTATAGTCTGAATTATAGACTAGACTAGAGTGTGACTATAGACCGAACTATAGTCTGGACTATAGACCAAAATATAGTCTGGACTATAGACCAGACTATAGTCTGGAATATAGACCAGACTATAGTCTGGAATATAGACCAGACTATAGTCTGGAATATAGACCAGACTATAGTCTGGACTATAGTCTGGACTATAGTCTAGACTAT
>MINK01183805.1:0-13177 GCA_001735545.1 Phormia regina
TACTTACTTACTTACTTACTTACTTACTTACTTACTTACTTACTTACTTACTTACTTGTTTACTTACTTACTTACCTACTTACTTACTAACTTACTTATTTACGTATTAACTTACTTACGTACTTATTTATTTATTTATTTATTTATTTATTTATTTATTTATTTATTTCAAAATTCCCTGCGAAAGCCCAAAATACATACAAATGGTTTCGTTTATACCTGTAATGGGTTTTGAAACAATCATGACCCCACTTTTCTATACAATTGTCTCCTGTTTTTCCCTTTTACGTAATCATATAAAATAAAAAAATAAACTATATTTAATTTAATTGAATAATTAATAATAAACTACATTTAATATAAAAATCCATAAAATACTTTCAGTTTTCTTATAATCTTAATACTTTTTTTCTTTAATTATTCTGAGCACCATTTAATACCTCTTCTAACATTAGTTGTTTCCATTCATCAATTGTTAGTTCTTGTGCATCCAATAAATGATCATATGGCTGTGAAGGTGGTGCATTCACTTCATTCTCATCATACCAAATGCTAACGTAATCATGTCTCAAAGCTTCATCCACCGATATACGTTCATCGGGATCAATTCGTAACATTTTACTAAGTAAATCTCTAGCTTGATCATTTTTTACATAATTCTCTTCGTTGCTCTCGTTGTATCTCTCGAACAAAGCATCGGGAAAGAGACGCTCAAATGTATAACCCTCACAACGTCGCAAATTTCTCAAATACAGTTGAACATTAGGTGACAATTTATTAACAAATGTTTCGGAAGGTGTACCAAGTTGTTCGATTATTTTATTCCACTGATCTACATGTTCATTGCCGCGAAATAGTACAGAACCACGTAAGACTTCAGCAAATATACAACCCACCGACCAAATGTCAACATTTTCCTTATAACGCATACCCAATATTATTTCGGGAGCACGATAGTAACGTGTCACTACATAGGCTGTCATCATGGACGTTAAACCGGCATTCATGCGTGCCAAACCGAAATCTAAAATTTTCAATGTACAATCTGATTTCACCACAATATTGGAGGGCTTTAGATCACGATGTATAATGCCGGCTGCATGTAAATGTTTGATGCCGCATAAAATTTGATAAATTAGAAACGATAAACGATCGTGATCTAGGCCCATATGTATAATGCTATTAAAATTCGCCTCCATCAATTCGGTTACCAAATAGACATCTTGAAATTCTTGAATACTCTTGGCGGGTGTAAAAACATCCAGTAAACGTATAATATTTTTATGATTAACTAACTTCAGAAGCTTTAATTCACGATAGGCTCGCTTGGCTTGCAAAACATTTTGAAATGGCCGACAGAGTTTTTTAATGGCGACATTTTGTTGTCTCAAACTATCGTAGGCTGAGCAAACCACACCTTGTGCACCGGTACCGATTTGTTGTAAATTTTGATAATGCTGAGGAACTGTAAAAATGGTATCACCCACTTCAACGTTGTTGAATTCGTAGTTAGCTTCCATTCTGAGGAATGTCGGATCTCTGCTCTATGACTTTGAAATATCAATTGAATGTGGGATTTCAATTAACGCGATTAAATAAATATGTAAAACAAATAACAGCAACAACAATAATAAATTAAATGTATCTACAATAATAATATTAATAAGAAACCACAAGAAATGATTCAGAAGTTATCAGCATTGTTGAAAGATTAGACGAGACAAATTAGTCACGTTTTACTAAAACAATGATATTTATTTATTTATTTATTTATTTATTTATTTATTTATTTATTTTATTATTTATTTAATTGAATTATCCATTAATTTAAATTCTGTGAACTGTCGGAGATATCTCAACAAAATTTTACTAACCTGAGATGTTTTTGAGTTAGTTTTTATATATAGATAATGCCTTTACTCCCCCAAGTCACTTTAAAAATACCTCAGTTCTGACCATTAGAAATTGTGTAGAGACATCTCTAACGGTTCAAAAGTTACAGAATTATTTCCCAAAAATATAGTCCTATATGCAATACTATGCATTTCGACACCCAAGCCTATTTCAAGTCGTAATGGTTATTCTATTTATTTTTCCTATATATTTTAAATATTGCTGATTTTGTCTCCAATGTATCTGACATGTACTTTCAAACAACATATACATACTTTCAATACTCTGGTCTCATAACATGGACTTACATTTTGTTTTAGTTATTCTTCATTCGTTTCTAGGTTTACTCTATATAATTTACATTTAAGTTTACATATCTTTTTTACTCTCTACTAAAATATTTCAAACAATTTAACACAAGTTTACTAAATTAACTTTCGTATTTTAAGCGACATTTTTACGAATAAAATTCGCCATAGAGTTTATTATTTTATAAATATTTTTCTTATTAATAATAATGTTAGACGCTAAAACTAAAGTAATTTATAGAAGTCAAGAAACAAACAAACAAACAAAAAAATCTATTACATCACATGACATAAATATGTGAAAGTATATTTTTCTACTCATAGACATAGACAATCGTACTCACAGCTGCACTCAATGCTCATGAAACTAAAATGAGATTTAATAGACAAGGCGACAAAAGTAAGACAACAGCGAGACGATTCAATAAAATTCGCTCTATAATCGATGTGTACTTTAAATAATTGTAGTTTTTATTGCTATTTTACTCTTAACTATGGAGTAACTATTGAGAGCAAATATTGTTTAAACGTCTGTATGATTTTATTTTAAAGCCCATGTGTTCAATCGTTCAAATGCAATCGATTAAAGTAACTATTAGCAACAACAAAAATAACAACATAATGATTGTAAAAATCTATGTTTGTTTTTTTTTTTTTAAAGATCACAAAAATAGAGGTAAAATGTAGTCATTGAAGTACAAACATACATACAAATGTATGCATAATTTTTGATAGATCGTAGATAATATTTATTATTTAATATTTTTTTTTGTACATTACAGTGGTATTAAAAAGCATTAAGATCAGGTTAAAAGTAGAAAAATGAAACAATAAATGTTTACTTTAGCCTTTAGTAAAGCTACTAGTCGTTTTAAAATTATAAATATTTTAGGTTACCTACATTGTATTTAATTTTTTCGACATAGCTCCCGATGTTTGTTCAGTAAATATTCTTAGTATCTGATATTTATTTAAAACTAAAATTTAGTATGTTTCTAAAAATGGAGTAAATTTTTAAAGCACCTTAAAATGGCAAGAAATAAGTATGCAACCATATTATGTCTTCCTAGTGTTACTTCCTAATCATTATTTAAAAAAATTGCCTCAGGCCAAAGTATTTTAATCTTCCTCATAGGAAAAAGACACATATGTTTGTCTTCATTTGTTTTTGTAACTTTTTGCGTTCGGAAATTTATATCAGCAACTGAAAAGAATTTTTTGACCAGAACTTTTTGTGGAATATACAAAAACATATCTAAAGTAGAAATATTTCTGATCACAAACATTTGAGCGTGCAAATTTTTTTGAACTGTATTCTGAATTTTTTTGTATAATTAAGACAATTGTATTTATTTTATTGCATTTTTTCGATCTGAAATTAAGAAATTTTTTGTTTTATTACTACAACCATCATATAGTTCCTGTTGCAATAAAAATTTATTGAGTGAGTTTATAAAAACCGTTCGACTCAGAATTACTTTTTGAGTCGATTTAACGATGTCCGGCCGCCTGTCTTGTTTGCTGGCTGGCTGTCCATGTAAAGCTTGAAACTTGAAACTTGGTACATATGATTTTTTTGCCATTATTTCATCTAGCCCCCATACAAATGTTCTCCCGGAATAGAGTTTTAACACTGAAACATACCTGAAAAATTTAAATATTTTAATGAAATATGACATAAATAAGTTTTATGTAAGCATCTATGTCCCAAATTTCATTAAAATCGGTCCATTATTGACCATAGCTCCCACATAAGACCCAATTTCGGTAATCACCAAAAATTGCATAAATACATATGAATCTTAGTATCCGCGTAATATTCTGCAATAGTATGTTTTTATTTTCCACTTAATACAAATATAGCTCCATAATTGGCTCCTTCCCGAATTTTGGTACACATAGGCAATGGTGTAGGGTATCATATGGTTGGTCTTGACCGACTATTCCTTCTTCTCTCGTTTTTTTTATAATATCAGGCAAGTCGTTTTCAAGATATGCTTCAAAATATGACGCTAGATCTTTACAAGTTACGAAAACTGGGGTCAATTAAAAAGAGTGTATTGGAGCCAAGAAGTAAGCGAATTTTAAAAATAATATACGAATGTCTTGAAAAGAAATTTAATTAAACATTTTTCTTATTTAAATAAAATATGACAAGTTGTTTTCGAGATATGCTCCAATATCATGTAATATAAGTTTAAGATCCAAAATCGGACAAAATTTCCTCCGAATATGACAAGCTTTATGGTGTTACGTCAAAACAAGAAAGATCTATAGGAACCGAAATATATATCAAAGAAAATTTGCATAAGAGAGCATAATGTGTCCACATAATTTTAGTCCGATTTGGCATCATGTTACTAAGATAGGAAAGCTCTGGAGTGATACCAAAATAATAACATAGTTTTTTACTAAGAGAGGTCAATTATCTTAATTTATTGGAGCTCCAAGTCCAGTGGATAGATACTAGGCTCTTGTGAAAATAGAATTTAATAGCACAAAAAAGTAATTCCAAAATAACGAAGATTAAAAAAACATAAATTTTATAAAAATATTTGTGACTTATCTATTAGTGATTCCATATCAAAACGGACAAAAAGCAGACATTTTCGGATTTGATATCTTCGATTTCATTGAAATTCGCTACAAATATTAAGCATTGCAAAATGTTACTCAAATCTCAATTTTTCTTAGTAAAGAATCCTCCTGGTCCAAAAATATGACGTTTTAAAAATCAAAACTCGGTTGAATTTTTTTCTAAAAGTGATCACACTTTGTTGCTCATAACTTCTAAAGTATACATTTTTATTTCATTTAATAGAAAAACTCATGGACTCTAAAAAGACAAGTAAAATATTTATATATTTCTAAAGTTCAAAGGTCAAAATTAATAATATAAAGACTAAAGCTTAATATTTCAAAAAGAGGTATTTTAAAATCCTTAAAAAATACATATATTGATAATGAAACCCTTCTCTATATTTGTGTCAAATTTCAAAATGGTTTAGGAGTTATGAAGTAAAATACAGAAAAAAACACATTTTTTGTATGTAAAATTTAATTAATTTACAAAAAATATTTTTTCAGATTTCAGTTCATATTTTGTTACATAACTTCTGAATTAAATGAGAGTCCAACATGAAATTTTGCACAGTTGTATTAGTGTTATATAATTTTTTTAGCATTTTAAAAATATCGTTTTTAGAGATATAATGGTTTATTTCTTTTTACGTCTTATATTGACCTTTGAACTTTCGATCTAAAGTAACTCACTATATATCATTTTTAAGGTAATTTCCTTGTTTTTAAAACAACACTAAAATTAACTTTTTATTTTCAATAACTTAGGAATTTGTTAATAATTGGGATTTATTTTTGTCCATAATTCCTAAACTAAATATGGCTGCAACTTGAAATTTTATATGCATATGAAGAAAATTTATGTCAACCATATATAATTTTTTAAGAATTTTAAAAATACCGGTTTTTGAGATATAATAGTTTTTACTTTTTTATCTCCAACTTTGAACTTTTGATGTAAAAAACAATGTATATATCGTTATGAAGATAACATCTTTGTCTATAATACGAGTCAATTTATGATTACAAACTTGTTTATGGTCCTTCGAATGTTGGATTACGACAGTATGTAACCACATCTTTAACACGACGTTAGGTTCAATTTGCCACAATGCCTGGCGCTGCGAACTGAGTTCCTCAGTATTGCACCCAGTGCAAGGCGGGCGCCATGAACGAATGATAGCCCGATTGAAAAGAGACGCAGATCTCCACAATTCAATATTTATTGCAGAGGATTTCAATGCATGGGAAGTCGGATAATAAACAACGGGGGACGTATCATACTTGAAACTTTTTATGGTGGTGACTTAGTATCGGCTAACAAAGGAGATACTAACGTTCGTTAGTAGTTCGCTAGGGGTCTGGAATGGAGAGTCTGCGAACATAACATACATAGCGACCACCAGGCTATATTTTCTACTGATGAACCAAGAGAAATACATAGAGATGAAACGCCGCACAGCCAACTTACACGGGGTGGGCATCTAGCTAGCTAGACGAAGAGGTCCTAAGAGAGGAAATTACATGCAATTCGTTATTCGATACGGCGACAGAAATGGTGGATCGACTGATGTCAAAACTTAAAGAAGCATGTGACATCTCTATGCCTAGACGTAGGCTTGCACAAAACCGCCCACCAATATATTGGTGGAATCAGGAAATAAACCAGCTCCGAATAAAATATCTAAAAGCAAGGAGGAAAAGTCAACGACAGAGAAATCAACCAGATTTTATAGAAAGGCAACAAACGTGTCAGAAGAGAATTTCAAAATGCAATATCAAGAAGCAAACGTAAATGCTTTAAACAGATATGCCTCGAGGCAGACTCAGATCCTTGGGGAAAAGCATATAAAGTAGTTATTTCGCGGCTAAAGGAAAGAAAATCTCCTCAGCCTACTGAGGAAGAGCTTCCTCAAGCGGCAGGTCCCGACAGTATCCCAAATAGGGCACTAAAGGTAGTCAAGATCAGCCATAGATGCAAAAAACATAGTTGTAGACTCAGCAAAAAAAAGGCGATCGAAGGTCATGAAGCAAAAAGGAAATACTGCGCGGTAATAACCCTCGACGTAAAAAACGCATTTAATACTGCAGACTGGTACGTATTATGAATAATTTATATAGACTTGGAGTACCCGAGTATTTGATAAGGATTATGGAGAGCTATTTTTCCGAACGAGAGCTTTGTTATGGAACAGATGAAGGCACAGGTTCATACACCATAACCGCAGGTGTTCCACAGGGCTCGCTCCTAGGACCCCTCCTATAGAACATCATGTATAACGATGTATTAAACCTTGAGATACCGGACGAAGCGAGCACAGTATACTTCGCGGACGACATTGTAATTGTTGTCACTGCTAGGCATATTGATGAAATCGAACTTCTGGCAAATAAGACAGTGCAGGTAACCGTTACGATCATTTAAAGGAAATTAGATGAAATCTTATCTGATGGGAGATCGAAAACCATCCGAATTTTATCGTTCGTTAGCATTATTAGCAGAATCGAATTTTAGTTCTAATGTTTTGAAAAAAAAACATTTGTAACAATTTTAATAAGAATAAGTTAGAAAAAATTTGAAGTATATGAGGTAAATAAAATTTCATAGGGCTACGTAAAGTTTTGACAATGGAATAGAAAAATTTGAATGTCGTAAAATAAATAATAAATTAAAATAATTTGAAATTGTTTAAGATTTTTAAGGTTAACAAAATTGCAGTTTTTCTTTGTAAAACAAATAATTTTCAATTTTTTGTAATATTATTTAAAGTTTTGTGAAACTTAGTAAAGTATTTTGCCAAAATTCATCTAGAGAAAAGGTTTTCATTTGGCACAGCAAATCTATAAAATGTATTCAACATAGGTGTTCGAGCCTACAATATTTTTTGCAGGCAATTCCAAATAAAAATTCAATTTAAATAATATAAGTAATGTAACTTCTTTATGGAATTGCTATTGACGACTAAAACAAAACAAACATAGCAATAACATATTTACTAAAGAACATAATATGTAAGAAAACATACATACATAATTGCATCTCTATGAAAAGTAAAAAACAGGTTTTGAGAAAAAGACAAATTAAAGAAGAGAACCATTCTGCATGTGTATTAGTAAATATATACAAATATGTTTGTTCATACAAAATAATAAACAAAAATAAATGTAAATAAAATAAATAATCTAAGTAAATAAATTTTATGTATTGCAAAGAAATGACAATAGCAAACAAAATAATACAGGGACGGATCTGTAGTTAACATCCTCCCCCCTTCGGAAGACTAGGGCTTTCAACAGATGAATCCAATGGCAAAACAGCTAACTTAGACATTATTTGTTCGAATAAATTTCCACTCTATTCCATCATCAAGACACTGCTGCTGAAGTAATTTCTGACGTGACTGGCTTAAAAATAGCTTCTTCAAATCCGACAACTCGTTTTTGGCGCCAACAAAGTTTGTTGCGTTGTTTGACCAAATTGTTTTGGGTTTGCCACTTGTTGCGATAAAACGGCGAAATGCAGACAAAAACGTGATGATGACAAATCATGTACTACTTCCAAATGCGAAGCCTTTGTCGAAAAACATACAGAAATTGATACATAGCATTTGACGGGTGGACGATTTCTCACTTCTGACTTATAATAAAATGGCCCACAAAAATCTACGCCAGTAGTGATGAATGGCCTGTTAGGTGTAACTCGATCGGTAGGTAGGTAAACTTCCCATTATGTGGTGATTCAATTTAGGCTTCATCTTAAAACAATGCAAACATTTGGAGATTATTGAGGCTATAAGTTTTCGCCCTCCAATTGACCAAAACTGCTGACGAATAGAAGATATCAAGCACTGGGGTCCAGTGTGCAAAAACCTTTTGTGAAAATGTATTACCAATGATGACGTTGTAAATGGATGTTTCTTTTGGCAAAATAATAGGATGTTTGGCGTCAAAACTGAGAGTCGATTTCTGTAGACGGCCACCCACACGAATTAAGCCGAGAGAATAAATAATTGGCATCAATGTATAGAGCTTGCTATTTTACGGTATATTTTGTTTTTCCTTTAATGCCCTATATTCAGCAGCGAAGTGTATTAGTTGACTATTTTTTATTAAAATGACCATTACGTTTTTGAGATCACTTGGGCTTAGTTCATTATTTTGGCTTCTCAATTTGGGGTATACAAATTTGTAAACATACGCAAACATTCGATGCATTTTTGTAAAAAAATTGTGATACTTACATTGTATCGACAAATCCGACTACGAAACCATTACCAACACATTACGACGCCGCTCAGATAGTTCAGCTAATACACCATTTGGCCACATAGAAGATTCGTGATTCAAAAAACTAGGTCCACAACTCCAAAGGGTAAAATGAAAAAATTCTTTAGGCGATGCTCCTCTGGATTTAAATCTGTAGGGACATAATGCCATGACATTTTAGATTTTAGTGTTTGTATGCGGACTATATTTGGCACGAAAACATTGAAGTTTGTTGGCTGCTCTCGAAGCCAAGACAGTACCACCATTGAATCAGACCAACAATGAACATCACAATTGCAAGTTAGAGTTGTAATAACTTCGTTTACAAGTTCCGCCAATAAGCACGCTGCTGCAAGTTCAAGTTTTGTTATCGTTAGACTTTTAAGCGGTGAAACTCTCGACTTAGAACACAATAAAAACAGCTTAACAACACCATCGACCTCTGAACGAATATATACACATGCACCATAAGCAACTAAACTCGCATCACAAAAAGCATGAATTTGCATTTTTGAATTAGGCATTGGTACGTAACGTGGAAACGTAAACCGATGAATAGAATCAAATTTGGAAATGTACTCGAGGCATGCTGAATGCAATGATTGTGGTAGGCTTTCGTCCCACTGTAACTGAAGCTTCCATAATTGCTGCATGAAAATTTTAGCCTTAGTGATGATTGGGCCATTAAACCCATGGAATCATACAACCGAGCAATTGACGGAAGTATGGTGCGTTTAGTAATAACTTTACAATTGTTAATAGGAGCGAATGAAAAAATAAAAGGGTCCAAGTGTTTTAGTAAAATTAGTTCCGTCATTAAATTTCAAAAACTTTTCACATTCCTCTGAAGGTGTTTCATTTAAAACTGATGGAACATTTGAGCACCATTTTCTAATAACAAATTTCCCCTTCTCTAGTAATGCCTTTACCTTTTGCATTATCACCTTAACTTCCTCCACAGATTCACTACAAGAAAACATGTCGTCTACGTAAAAGTCACGCCTTACAATTTTTGCGGCCAAAGGAAAATTTGTTTCCTCTTGATTTGCGAGTTGGTTTTGTACCATAGGTAACCGTATTTAATTTGTACGTATTTATATCATCACCTTCATTATTTCTCCACAGAATGCATTGCAAGTAATCATCAGGGTGAGAAACTCGAACACACCTATACATTTTGCATATATCGCCACTTAAAGCGACCTTGTAAAATCGATAACGCAAGAGAGTGTTAAAAAGCTTGGGCTGAATGGTCGGGCCAGCATACAAAACGTCATTTAGTGATAAGCCACTTGTTTTTGCAGAGCTATCAAAAGCAACCATTAATTTGATGATGTCCAGTTTGTGCACGCAATGATGTGGTAGATAATATTTCTTTTGCTTGATCTGCGGTGAAATTAACGACATGTGGTTTAAATCTCAGGAACACTTTTAAATTTCCTTTCCAGGGTTTTAAATCGCAGTAAAGCACGATCATATGATTTAGCAAGCGCAGCACGCCACGTTTTTACAAAGTGGCTCTCACAATATTTATCTTCATTTGATAGCGAACTACAATTTTCAAAATTGTTTTCGACTTCCCAACAGCTTTTTACGATTGAATATAACTTGTCTTCTTCCTGTAATTGTTTAGAACAAACAGCTAACGACCATGAATGATGTGCATGAAAAACACCACCGGCAACAACCCATCCCAGTAACGTTTTTTCAAAATGGGTAAATTATCTGCTAATTTGATTTGACCAACTGACATTAAACTGAAAAATAGCTCAGCTCTAATTAAACCACCAATACGTCCTTTATCAAAAAAAGGAACTGCGAGCTCTAAATTTGGTGGAATTTCCCATTCTGGTGTTTTTGTAATGATATTCTGTTGATAATCCGTTATGCTTGGGACGACCATAGCAATAAGCGATGTTGAATAATCTGAATGCTTCGATTTAATTACGATTTGAACAGATTTATTTACAGTAAATTTACCATTGCCATCTCCAAAAATACTTGCGTATGTTCTATCACATTTCAAACGAAGAAGATTAACAAAACGATTTGTTATTAAATTGAGCGATGATGCTGAATCTAATATAATGCGACAAGGTATAAAAACTCCAAACTGATTTTTTACCATAACGATGGCCGTAGCCAGGAAAACACTCATAATTGGTGTTAGCGTTTCTGTGGTCTTACTTGATAATAAGTACTGCCTGCGATATATTTAGAGCAGCATTATCTTCAGATGACGTTGTCTATGTGCAACATTGTGTGGTGTTTCAAGGTGCACTTACGGCAACAACCGGAATTGCAGCTTTACAGCATATGACCATTTTTTAAGCAATTAAGGCACAACCTCAACCTTTTCGCTTCCTTAAAACGCAGTGTGGGAGACAAATTGCCAAAACGTGAACAGCTGGTTTGAATCACAAAATAAACACAATGAGGGTGCATTAGTAATTGAAACATGAACATGTCGATTGTACTGATGTGATTTTTAATTTATTATTTAAAGAAAATATTTCTTTAATATGAGTTTGAAAATTTAATAGTTTGCTGTCAAACCTATTTCTTAACAGCGTCAAAGTTTCCTCATAATTTGTTTCGTTGAGTTCTAATGAAGCAATTGTGTCGAGGGCTGCTTCTCCTAGGCTAGGGCGCAAATAATGAAACTTTTCAAGATTACTTAACTCATTGTTGTCATTTATTACAGTGGTAAATAATGATAAGAAACTTGGCCAATCTGAATAGGCACCACAAAATTTAGGCAACTGAATATCTGCAACCTTTGTTTTCCGAAACGATGTTTGAGACTGCGATTCATCTAAAGAAAAATGGCGTAAGGTTGAAGAATGTTGATTTAAAGCTGTATTACAAGAGGCACTTAACTGTCGAGTTACCTTAGCCTTGACATCAAGGTAAAGTGAAACGAACTTTATGCGGTCGATACCATTTAACACGCTGCTGCCATTTTCTTCAAGAATAATTTGAGCCTTTTCATAACTTTTATTTTCCTCTTCGATATTGTCCAAACGAACGGATAATTCAGTCTTTCAATTGGGATGTTGTTAAAATCTTATTTAAATTTTCCAGCTGTTTTAACATGGCTCCAACTTTTGTTTTATAAGGCAATAAATCATCGTCCTTGGCGTTATACTTCTCTGCATGGCTTGTTGACATATTTGGTGAAAAACGTTAACTAATATGTAGCAACTGATCAAACAAAAACGACAAAATAAACGTGATTGGAAATAGTTTAAGAAACTACAAATATCCAAATTGATATTGAGAACAAAACCGATCACGTCGGGGTCACCAACATAAAGAACATAACATATAAGAAAACATACATACATAATTGCATCTCTATGATAAAGTAAAAAACAGGTTTTGAGAAAAAGACAAATTAAACAAACAAACAAATATGTTTGTTCGTACAAAAATAAATGTAAATAAAATAAATAATCCAAGTAAATAAATTTTATGTATTACAAAGAAATGACAATAGCAAAAAAAAAAATAATACAGGGACGGATCTGCAGTTAACAATAGGTAACTTTAAAATTTGAGCTAGGGTTGGCAATCACTAAATACTATTGTTTGTGAAGAAAACCATTGTATGTTAAAGAAAACAATTGTGTGTTTAAGAAAAGATGAGTTTAATAAATGCAATGTATTACATTGAAAATAAAACACTTGTGGTTATTTATAATTCAAAATTCGGCAATGACGTTTTCGATATGAAGCAACCATTGTGCATCACTAACTATTTATGAGAATGTATTAAAAAGCTGATTTAGATGCAGATTTTTTCGTATTTTTCAAGTGTTTTTGTAATATTTTGACTTTAATTTTTAAGTATTTTGAATTTTAAAATGTAAAAAAAAGTTTAAAAAAATTGTACTATTTTCCTAAAAAAATAAGTGAAAGCCAAATCTTTGTAGGAGATTTAAAGCAATATTAAACGCAAAATGACTGAATGTTTGAATGAATGTTTATTTTTCATTATTTTTATCCAGCAAAAAATGAATGCTTAATACCAAAACCTAATTTATTTATTTCACCTACAGATTTCATCTTACAGATTACTTAAATTAATTATATAACATAAATAAATTTAATTTAAACTTATCTTTATT
>MINK01183871.1:0-10940 GCA_001735545.1 Phormia regina
TGAATATTTAGAGGAAGATCATTAATAAAAAGTAGGAATAGGATCGGACCAAGGTGACTGACTACCTTGTGGAACACCAGATATAGCATTTATATATTCGGATTTAGAGTTATTATATAAAACGCACTTTTTTCTTTGTTTTAAATAGAAGTAGATCCATTTTATAAGGTCAAAGAAATTTTTACAAACCTTTCAAAGGGCAATGTAAACTGGTAAATAAAAATAGGCGCGGTCCCATCCATATATCGTTAAATTTTAAAAACTATATAGCGGGTATTATTTATTTTGAGAGCTTTATAGATTTCATAGCTGTTGTCCTTTTTTTCGAAAAAAATTCTTATTTTTTGCGATTTTTTTAATTTGAAATTAAATTTCTTAATATTTCCTTGAAATTGTTAACTTTGATGAGTATATGAGTTATTCCATATTAAAATGAACAGTAAGCAAACATTTTGAGATTTGATATCCACGATTTCAGTGAAATTCGCTATAGATATTAGGTATCAAAATTTTTTTATGTAAAGAATCTTCCGGTCCAAAAATATATCGTTTCAATAATCAAAAACTAGTTGAATTTTTCCAAAAGTTATCCACACTTTATTGCTCCAATAATCTTCAAAATGTAAAAGATATAATTTTTTTGTGTTGTAAATTTAATAATATTATTTTGAAAAATTTTATGACCACATTATTTTAAAAAGAAAATTTTATAGTTACAAGAATTGTCTTCAGTTTTTATTTTCTTACATATCTCTGAACTAAGATGAGTGTCCAATATAAAGATTTTCTGCAAGCAGCATGAAATTAGAGTCATATTTAAATTATATACATTTTCCACTTATTTTGCCTTTGAAAATTTTAATTTAAGTAATTAATGCCTTGTTCTTTAAAACTTCACTAAAATTATGTTTTTATTTATTATATCTTAGGAGTTAGTAATAATTGGATTTAATTTTTGTTTCATAACTCCTAAACTAAATAAGGCTCCAACTTGTAATTTTAAAATTTTATATGATAAGAAAATTATGTCGACAAATATATAAGTTTTTAAGAATTCTAAAGAATACCAGTTTTATGGATAATTAAATTTTAATTTTGTGTCTCCAATTTAAACCTTTGACACTTTCAACTGTACAGAACTGTATATACGTTATGAAGCAATTTCGTTTATATTTATAATTAAAGTTTTTACACACATTTTCGTTTATTTTTCGGGGACCGAAAAGAAAAAATTGGTCTAAATTCCATTTATGTGCCGAAAACGACTTCCAACGGGGTCAATGCTGTCGCAATTGCTAATCCTGATTTTGACATAGATAACTTATTTTTAAAGTTTTAAGTACAAAAGTTTTCGTATCGGACACCATTCAAGAACTGCATTACAGGGATATACACTGACATGAACAAATTTATGAATACAATTGTAAAGGGAGCTTATAATTGGGCTTTGAAGATTTAAAGAGAAATAGGATACAAGGACTTTTAATAGCGAAACCTACGGTAATTTGACTACTACTACTAGTATGAGACAATGAAAATAATTAATAATTAAATATGATAAGGTAGAAGTTATTTTTGTGTGTATTTTTATATTGGAGTAATTATTAAGCATATTAAATTATTAAATAGTAATGTTTTTGTGTGGGGAAAGAATTTAATCGATTTTTATGCGAGTGTGGGCGGATAGGCTTGCAGTGTTATAATTTTGTTTCAGTTTACACCAGAGTTTTTCATATTAAAATGGATGTAATGAAAATTCTTTGGTATAGAAAACAAGTTCATTTCTTATTTTAAACCGAAAGCTGGATGAACAAATAGAAAAAGAAGCTCGAGTTTAAAATGTAAAAGTTAATTTTAAAGAGTTCAGTATGTAATATAAATTAAAGTGTTAGACGAAATTCCAATGGTTCAGTTGTTAATAAAATACTTAGGCCTTCATTGAATTGAGATCGAATTGGGAGGATAAAAGGCAATTTATATATCACACACTACTATGTTACTACCTAGGAAAGAGAATAAGCGATGGTGAATATTTTAGCCCCATATTAAAATAAGCTTTTATTTTAAGTTGTTTATTTAATAAGCTTTAATTGCTTATATACTGGAGCAGTATTCCTACTTGAAACGCACACTACTTTTTTTAAAAAAGAAGGTAAAAGTTAAACAAGAAAACATTTAGTGGCTATGAAATTTGGGTAATTAAATTAGTTAGACTTCACTTAAAGAGTATTTTACAAGAGAAAAAAAGAAAAAAAGAAAAAAATCATTTTGTACTAATGATATTTTTACTTNNATGATCCTTTGTTATGGATTGTTTCAAAAATACGGTCTGGCATTGATTCCACTAATTTTTTAAGCAGATCGGAATCAATTTCCTCCCAGACTTGTTTAATTCTTAGTTTCAGCTCTGTCACAGTCTTTATGCCTTCATTCTGGGCATTATTTGCATAAACTTTACGGGCCATGTATCCCCACAAGTTTTCCATTGGGTTTAAGTCCGGACTACAAGCCGGCCAGTCCAACAAAGGAATGCCATGTTCATTGAACCAAGATTTCGATTGCTTAGAAACATGGATTGCAGCATTATCTTGTTGGAAAATGCAATCTTCATCCATTTTTTCGTCCATAAAAGAGAGAAGAGCATCTTCCAACAGTTCGTTATAAATCGAACTATTCATTTTTGTCGGAACAAAACAAATTTTCGACTTGCCAACTGCAGAAAACGCTGCCCAAACCATAACACTGCCACCACCGAAATTACGTTTTGACATCCGAACATCTTTAGATCTCAAATCGTGCCAATAGCATGAGTATGAGTCTGGACCGTCTAAATTTTTTTTTTTTCGTCAGAGAAAATTACTTTTTTCCACTCATCTGTCCATTTCATATATTTTCTTGCGAATTTTAGACGATTTTCTTTATGGTGTTTTTTTAGCATTGGTTTACATTTCGGCTTTTTCCATTTTATGTTTTCATCGTTTCGTAAAATGTGTGCAACGTGTTTGGAAGTCACAGGAAGATTTAATTTATTCCTTATTTGTGTGGAATTCAATTTGTTGCGGGTTGCTTCTTGTTTTATTAGATTAAGTTGTCTTCTTGTTAGTTTTGTATTACCCTTTGTTGATTTGCGAACTCCATAATTTTGACCTTTCTTAAAGAAATTTCGCACCACACTTTCCGAACGACCGATTTTACGTCCAATTTCTCTATTAGAGCATCCTTGGTCGTGAAAAAATTTAATTTGAATCTTTTCTTGATCGGACAAAAAAGTTCCCTTAGGCATCTTTAAAAGTGATGAAATTTATTGATTAAAATAGGAAAAGTTACAGTAAATTGAGATATTACTATTAGAAACGTACCTTTGGTTGAAAAAAAAAACTAATTGAAAAAAAAAAAACTAAAATTGATAATATTTTATTTTTGGTCACTTTTTTAAAAACAAATTTCGAGTGTGCGTTTATACGAATCTTCCACTTAAAATAGCACCAAGAACATTTGATGGCATAATTAAGGCAAACAACAAAAATAAGATAAAAAAAAATTGTTTACTTTTAAAAAGTACGCTTAAGTTGTCTCTCATTAAAATAGTTAAATTTTGCTTTTGGATGAGAACAACAAAGATATAACAAAAATACTGAAAAAATTAAGTGCGTTTATAGGAATATGCACCAGTGTACTTTTCAGGTATCAATTTAATTTTATATCACTTTACTATCCTTAATAAATCCTCTGAAATCATTTATGTGTATTTAAAAAAATTTCAATTTTGCAACATTTAGATCAATATAATTAATATAATTAAAAAAACGAAATTATCTGTTTATTAAAATAAATGTTAAGTCATTATCATTATTAAATCCAAAAATAAATGATTTTGAATTGGAAAATTTGCTGAAATTAAGAAACAGTCGGACGGACATTAGAATTCTCTGAAAAAAAAAATAATAATAATAAATAAATAGAAAAAATGTATTTTTACTTTTCGATTAATCCAGTGCTTCAATGAAAATATCAAAGTTTTGATATCACCTTTTTCTGAATTAAACGTTATTTTTAACCTTTTTAATTGCAATAAATATACAGACGGACAGACGGACGAACATTACTATTGAGCCACAAAAAATCTTAGGATTCAAATAACACATATTTTTAATTACTGATAAATAAGACGTGATCAAAATTAAGTGTCACTTTCGGTTCATTTAAGCCTATTGTTAAGACAGACGGATGGATATAACCATTCTACAAATAAATAAACTATATATAAAAGAGTAACGTTACTAACTAACTGACTGATTCATCTTCCCACAGCCCAAACGGCTGAAGCTAGAGAGACGGAAATTGGAACGTAGGCAGATCCCCTTCCATAAAGATTCAATAAGACGGGATAGGGTAAAAACTAATAATGATATAAAAAAGTGGAATAATTATAGTTATTCATTTAAAAAATAATTGTACAGATGTCTGGTACTTTTTTGAAAATCAGCCGTTTTAGGTTGAAAACAGGTAAAAACTGTATTTTGGTACTTTTTTGGCACCATATGTATCTTTGAAACCAATGAACTTTTACTAAATCGTTAAGCTAGGCACATAACGAATCTGGCATAATACCTGTTTCATAACCATTCTCATGATCTTTGTGTATCTGAAGGACAATTTACGGCGCGTGGATTTAATACTAAGAGCTAAGTAAATTATCTACCGTTTCTTAAATAAATTTGACAATATTTTTTCTTCTAACACTAAAACTTTTTTGTGTCCGAATATCCAACATTATACAAACAATCAATGGCATCTTTGCACTTTAAGAAGTGATTTGCGGACAAAGATTAATGTCGGTATATCGGACAGCTATGGTCAGAAGTCTCGGTCTGTCGCGAGAGTGGTTAGAGACAGCACCACTATTTTACACACCCCCATCGCGCATACCTTTCCGTATCACTCTCAACCTACATCTTATCAAAGAATAAACACACACTTCACCTCTACTCACCCTCCGTCACTTTTCATGTCGGAGGCCCATTTTTAGGTTGAAGTATTGATAAAGAAATAGGAAGTATATATATAACACATTGGTTAAAAAAGAGAGTACAATTAAGGTAAAATCTTTGGGACAAAGAGTATTGTAATCGTTGACTTTCGTACCAATCTCATTCTGCTACGTGGACATCACGCCTGCCACCCTGGCGAACCCAGCGAACAAGTGTTGAGCTTCGGATCTTACCAAAAATTCTAATTAGTTGAATGAACAGTTAAAAAAGGAAAATCTCTCCGGGAATATTGAAGTAATTTAGTAAATTTGCAACATTCCCCACAGTACACAACATTGTTAAACAATGTATAAAAACAGACGCGATCTGTTGAAAACTGTCCCACTGAACTGGACGGCCAAAAAAGGTTCCCAGGACGGGAAGCGAACTTGGTGTAAAAGACCAGTGGCATAGGAAATCCCAAGAGTAACCGTGCAAAAATTAGCGGAGCAACGACTCGCAAATACTACAGGAACAATTGTTCATCGAAAAACAGTTAGGAGGATCTTACATCTCTGCGGCGGATAGCCAGTAGATTCCCCGCAAGGAAAACCGAAGCTCATGCTTAGCGCTCAAAACATACCTCGGTCGATCGAAAGCAGACACGCGCGCGATCGAGGGTGATACTTAGAGACTGCTTTGACATCAGCACAGTTGTATACTGCCATCACTAAACGATACACTTGATAAAGGACAGAAAATTTTGCTGGAATAGGCGCTCTTCTTCGTTTACCTGATGAAACCAAAGTCAATCTTTTCGGAAATGTATAGCTCAGGCCGGGAAAAAGCTGTGCACAAAAAAAAAAAAAAAACAATACGGCTAGATAGTTAACATTTACCCCACACCAGTGAAATATCGGTGGGGAAGTGTCTATGGTTGGTGGGGGGGCGTCAGCGTCACCTCAACTAGCAGCCAGTGAGTAAGGCGCAATTCGGTATTAATATTATGGTGTAATGGCCCCAGTCGAACCCGTACTCTACAGAATCAATTATAAACGTTAATTGGAGACAATTTGAAGGGGATTTCCGTAGCATGTTCTGGGTTTGGCCAAAGTGACTCATTCAAACAGGACATGACCCAAACATTACAGCGCGTTCCAGTAAGAGTCGGTTGCTTTACCTAGCACCCAAGATCAACTAATTCCTCCATCTTCACAATCACCTGAACTTAAATCCTCGGAGCCACTGTTCGGATATCTTGGAAACCGTAAAGTCCCGCCTACCAAAGCACGTGAAGACGGGGATGAACTTAAAACCCATCATGCGTACGCCATGTCGTCCCCCCGTTCTCCTCTGCGGGGCCCGCACGCAACTATAGTCAGCGACATGAACACAGCGTGCGCCAACTATCCTAACAGAACGATTCTGTTCCGCCGCCCTCTTACCGGAGCGTCGCCGCTGGAGGGGTATGTTGTGCCCGCCCAGTGATAAACTGTTACCACACGCGTGCTTCTATGCCTATACTTAAATTTAATGAACAATCTAACAGCTGATCACGGCAGTTACAAAATTTATTTTCCAAAACAAATGTGTATTCTGCCCCTTCTGTGCGTAATACTTATTCAAATGTCTTGCTGGGTGTATAAGCCAATTGTATGTGTTTTTACCCATGAATCGCAATGTATGCTTTATTAAGCTATGAATACTTTGTCTGTAAATGGTTAGCTTATGTAAACATATTTATACCATTAATTTTTATTATAACCAGAAACGCAGACCAAGACAACCAAATATTGACTTCGTCATCACAAAAAATAATTCAGTTCAATTTGATTAAAAAAAACCAGGAGGAGCTTGGTTGTAAATCATGTCGTATTCTGACTGCGTACAATACTTACAACAGAATATAGGATTTTGTCAATTTTTTTGATTTCTTTAGTTTATCTCAAATAAGCTATCTTATATAGTAGTTTTTAATGATTATTATAATAAATATTTTGCTAATTATTTAACTAATATGCTCTCCTTATGCAATTAAAACAAAAGTTCCTGTTAAACAACAATATTTGACTTTTTCATTGAAATTCTCGACCTCCTCCTGCATTCGACACTTTCGCAAGCAGGTTTACGTGTCAAATCGTTCTAAATATATTTCTTTATGAAATATCGTCATCCCTAAATTTAAATAGCTTCGTGTGACATTTTTTTATTAATAACGATAAAATATTTTACACTTTTTTGCAAAATTCACCCTTTCTCGACCTATGCCTGATATGTAAAAGCTGCAAAACATAAATCCAATTCCAAAACTTTCCATATTTAGCCATTTGTGAAATGTTTCCTCTACTATATATAAATATCGAAGAGAAAACATTTTTTTTGCTTAAGACGAACTGGTTAGAGTAAAAATTGAAGAGAATATCGTAGTATATTGTTTGTAAAAAGAAATTAAGCCATTTTTCAGTTAGTCAATGTTCAGGGTGCTGAGCTTCATATTTTCAGCGGTCTAGGTGGCATTAAGATAAGCCAAGAGTTTGTTTTCGGGTATGTTATTTTTAAATTAGTATAGCAAGGATGAGGAAGGGATGATTTTTTTAAAAATTTTTGACTTAGGGTAACCTCAGAGATTTGATTCCCGAAAGGGAAACCGTCGCGGCGCAACACAAATCAACCACAACCCTTCACACACAAACTCAAGTGCCAAAATATTCTTTTTAAGCAGTAAGAGCTTGCAGTAAACCTACCATAAATATAAAATCTTGCTAAAAAATCGGACAATTCCTCAGTAAATAAAATTATTAACTTTAAGAATTTTATTATTGATTTTGAAATTTAGTTTTTTCTGTGTACGTGAGGATTTTTCTCAAAGCTTAGGTCCTTCTCTGAAACTCTTTCAAACATTTAAATTTAATTCGAGCTGTAGCTTAGGAGATACAGATTTATTACCAAAAAATTTGCGTTTAACCCCACTGTGCGTCTTGAAAAAATCTGAGGATATTCGTACATAAAAAGTGTTAGGATAAGACTCAATATGACAATATATTTTTTTTAACGCTTAGTTTTTTAAGCACAATTGTTTTTTACATCAGCTATATACATTCATACAGTAAGGATATATAAAAAGTTTTCTTCAAAAATATACAAATATTCTTAAATTTAAGTATATTGGTGCAAAAAACTAATACACAAATTCGTTTTGCTCCTGTTTTTTTTTTTTTTTTTATTATGATATGACAAAGTATTTTTACGAAAATATAATAAAAAAAAGTCAAATCCAATTTACTTAAGCACAAATTGGATGGGGGTTAAAGTTATGAGAGAGTGTGATAAGAAGACAAATCATCCATTTGTTTTTATTTTAACATCCGTACAGGAAACAGGTGACACAGTTGTCTTCTTCAGGCAACTTTTTTTATGTTTGTTTCTCATTTATAAAGATTTGACAACAAAAATCATGATAAGTAAAGAAAGAAAAAAAGGAAAACATCTTGATAAATATATAAAGAAAAGAAAAAGTATATTTCACATTGGCAATTTATAAATGTATTTATGTACACAAGAGTGTAGGGATATATATATAAATACAGGTATTCTCTCTTATATTACCTATATACATATACATCCATACATACATACAATCTAAATGCTATTGTATATCATACACGTATTATAAATACTTTTATTTACATGTATGTATGTTAGTAGATACACGTATGTTGTGTGCAAGTTCAAGCTTTAAGCTTGTTAAGCGTTAAATTATAAAAAGAATATAATAAAAAACTCAAATATTTTATGATTTACGCCTGAATCACCGTTAGTTGTAGTCATTATTCTTCAAGTTTTACAACAAAAAGATGAGAAAATTTGCACAGACACGCAAAAATGAATATTTATACACGCACTTTATACGAGGAGAGTAACAGACATTTCTTTAAAAGATTAAAATTTATTAGGTAAGTCCCCAAAGAATGGACAGTGACATAGAAAATGTTCAGTGGTCTCCTCTTGTTCCACATCCTTGCACCTTCTGCAANNTTCTTATTCACGACAATGATTTGCAGAATTATAATATTTAATTGCTGCAAATATTTCCTCTTACTATATTACACTGCACCTAAAAGACATATAAATTTAACGAAAAATTTCGTTGATTTAACAATATTTTTCCTTAATTTAAGCTAAGTTAAGTTAGTTGTTCACGTAAGTCCCCAATGGACGGACAGTGGCATAAGAGATGTTCAGTGTTCTCTTCTTCTTCCTCATCTTTGAAACTTCTGCCATTATAGTCATTATAGTGGAGTCATTATCATTATAGTGGAGTCATTATATTGGAGTCCCAGCCTTCTAGCGTGTGCTCCGAATGGCCAATGACCTGTACTGATACCAATAAGGTTCCTTAGCTGGGTCCTTGGCAGTTTCAGCAGTTGAGTAGTTCGCTGCTGGTCCATCTTTCTATAGCTTCAAGATGAAATTTTCGCGATTTTTGCTGCTTACCTATTGTTAACGGGGCGCCCATATCATCGATGTAACCATATTGGTTTGAATTGGCTCCTGCACGCGCAAGTCTGTCGGCTTCACAGTTGCCGTTAATGTACCCGTGTCGTGGAACCAAAGTGAGGGTAACCAACGAATGTCTCGCGATCTCCCCCAGAGACAGTTGGCATTCATGGACAATTCTTGATGTGGTATACACACCTGTCAGGGAACTAATGGCCGCCTTGTTGTCAGTAAATATGCGAATATCCTTGTTAGATATTCCATTGTACTGCACCCATTGTGCGGCTATTTTTATGGCCATCACTTCGGCCTGGATTATGCTACAATAGTCTGGTAGCTTGTGGGACAATCTTGTGTCTAATTGTGCAGAGAAAATACCAATTCCGACTTTATCTGCTGTTTTTGAACCAACTGTGAAGATTGAAATTTCCCCTTCGGTTATGTGGTGACTATTATCGTAGTCTGTTCTTTCCGGTATGGATACCATAAATCCGGGATCGAATATCGGTGTTGGTATTGCGTAATCAATTCTAAGGTCTCGGTCACCGAGAATGTTTGCATGTCCATATCATTGGTTTTTCCATGCTTGAGTTGCACAAAGTCGTAACGCCGAATGTGACACAATCTTCCTGGCCTCGATATCCGGTAGTAGCCAATTTAGTATGGCGAACAGTGCCTTAGATGGTGTAGTTCTAAGTGCACCTGTTATTAAACGTTTGAACTTTGTTTGCTGGTTTCTTTTCTCCTATGCTGGCCACCAAACAGTTTTTCCGTAAAATAAGATCGGTCGGATCACGCAGTAGCATAACCAATATGCATTTTTGAGGTTCAATCCTCAGTTTAGACCAATTGCCCTTTTGCAACAATACAATGCAGATGCTGCCTTCGTGGTTCTTGAAATAGTATTCCGATTACAATTCAGTTTACTATTCCCCTTGCTTCTTAGTTATGCAAGGGGGAATCCATATACATCTCAGGGGGGCATAATTCTTTAAAAACGTTTCACAGCGGAGTCAAACGCAATTTTTTTGGTAATATTTTATATATTTATTAATTAATTTATTAATTCATCCTAACACCACTTTTAAAATAAGTATAACTTTGTAGACTCTTTTTTAACAAGTTTTTTAAACAGTTCTAGGAAGTTATACGAGAACCAGTAATTTATTTTTGGAAGTGGAGTAGAAGTCATACAGAATTAGTTCTTAAGCACTAGTTATCAAAAACATTCTGTAAAACTAATTAAGAACTATAAATATATTTTACTCCATTGGTGCCAGAATTGCTTGTTATAACACTAGTTCCGAGGATATTATTAAAGAAACTGAAGAGGTGCTAATTACACCAGTTCTAGAACTAATGATTTTAGAACATGTTCTAAAATGTTTCCTGAGTAATATTTATTTTAAAATTGTATAAAAATTCTTATTATCTATCGTATATAAGAGTATAAACGTTTTGACTCAGGTGTAA
>MINK01183880.1:0-12806 GCA_001735545.1 Phormia regina
ATTTTTTATTTATTTTTTATTTATTTTTTATTTATTTTTTATTTATTTTTTATTTATTTATTAGAATATACCATTAATAAATAAATAAATAAATAAATAAATGTTTGCAAATTTAAGAAATTTTTAATTTTTATTTTCGTAATAAAAAATAAAATTAAAGATTTTTTAAAAATAAATAAATTGTTGTTAGAATTTCATTACAATCTATTAATTTTATTTTCTTTGTCAATTTAGTTTTAAAATGTTTATATTTAAAAAACAAACAAAAAATTAACCATAAAATAACAATTATTTAATTTCGAAAAAAATGGTGTAATAAATTTTATTAGTGAATAGAAAGAAAGAACAATACAAATTATTTTCACAAGCAAAATAAAGTTCGAAATGAATTGTATTCAAATGTAATGTCACATATTTCAAAAATTAATAATGTTCTAAAGTACATTAAAACTTCCTGAACTTTAAACTTTATCCGAAACTTTAACTATTGATATAAATTATATTAATATAAAAAAAAATCTATTAAAATTTCGAATTAAATTTTATTTCATACACAAAATGTTGCATTAAATTTGTATTAAAGAAATTTCTTAAACAATTTCTTATTTTTCTTTTGAAAATTTTGTTTAAAAACCGACCCATAACAACAACCGAAATGTTGCCAAAAAACAATATTATTGTTAGCAAATATTTGTTAAATTTCTATAATCATTTTAAAACCCTTTTGTCTGTCTCCAATAATGTCTGTTTCCCTTATTATTTAAACAAATTCTCTAGATTTTTTTTAAATAAATTGTTGGCTGTTAAATTTTTACCGGGTCACAAAACAAAAAAATACAATATCATTCATAAAACGTTTAGAGGTGTTTTTGTTTTTTTTTCGGTCCCTGGTTTGGTTTTTTATTATTAAGAATATTTAAATTTTTTTACAAATTATATAATAAAGTCACTTTTAGCAAATATAATTATATTATTTAAATATTTTCTTTTTTTTTGCATTTTTTTTAAAGATTTTTTTTTAATTTTAATAACATCAAAAAAATAATATTAATAATAAAAAGTAATTAATAATATGTATATTGAAAAAAAAAATAATAAACAACAAATTTTTTATTAAACATATTCTTTTTTTTTTTTTTTTTTTTTTTTTTTTTTTTGAGCATTTTCGAATTTTATCTGTTTTTTTGGTAGACAATAATTAAAAAGAAACTATAAAGAAAATCAACAATAAAATATTAAAAGAGAATATAAAAGAAAAAAATATATTATTTAAAAGAAAAATAATTGAAAATTTTTCTAAATATTTCTATTAAGATACAAAAAAAATTAAAATTATATATCGTTCGTTTTAAAGTTTTCGTTTTATTTAAGTTATATATTAACTTTTAATTTAATATTGAAAGCATGATTTTAAAGTAATAAATGTTTCTTTAAGGGAATTAAAAAAATTAACTCTATTTTATAAAGAGCAAAAGAGAGAGACTTCATGTTTAAATAAATGTGTACTTTAAAATATATATATTTCCGTTTTCAAAAATTGAAAATACCCAAAAAAAATTTTGAAAAAAATAAAAGTATTAAGTGTAATGGTAGTAGAGAAAAAATAATAAGGAATAATAATAGAGCAAATATTTTTTTTATTATATTATTAAACTAAGCATAAAAAATAGCACTTAATTTTATATTTTTAATAAAGAGAGGAGAAAAAAATATTATAATTATTAAAAAAAAAATTATATATATTAATAAAAAAAATATTTAAGCAGAGGAGGAACAAATGAATTTCTTAATTTTCCGCCGCTACAGACGCTGTCGTTGATTTTTTAGTTTGTTGTTGATCGTTTGAAGTCTGTTGTTGTTTGCTAGTTGCAGCATCTTTTTGTTGTTGCTGTTGTTGCTGTTGTTGTTGTGTCGCAGCAGTAGATGATTGTTTCGATTTTTGCTGTTGTTGTTGTTGCTGCTGTTGTTGTTGTTGTTGGTATTGTTGTTGTCTATAGTTTCTATTTAAACCCGTATTACTGCCATTACCACCAGCACCACTACGTCTCAATTCATTTGGTGAACCATAATGATAATTACGATTGGCTATTTGGGGTTTATTGCCCAAAGAACCGCTGCGTACTCTAACAGTGCTGCTACCAAAGGAACCGGTACGTCGGCGATTGCTATTGTTTTGATTGTAGTTGTTGTGCTGTTGGTAATGATTTTGCTGTTGTTGTTGTCTATTGCCCACATAATCACTGCGATTAGTTATGGTAGTATTGGGTCTACGACCACTACCCGCAATAATAACTTTAGTGCCATCACTTTCGGATACACTACGATGACGTTGTAAATTGCGTGCACGATTTAAGCTACCCACACCCTGTAGCATTTCATTGATTTCTGGTTCAACCACACGGAAATCTTCTATGGTTTTGAATTTGGTCAAATATTCAGCCAATTTAGGTTGTACCTCTAATTTATCGGCATTTTTGTAGTATTTTAAAAAGGCCCAGAATTTTTCCAAACCGTAAAGTTGACCTTTAATAAAAAAAAATAGAAAACGAAAATATGAGAAATTTTTTTCGAAATGTACTCAAATGAATTAACTTACCAGTTTCATAGTCAGCTATTGTTTCTTCTTGGAAATCTTCGTAAATGTGTGGACGGAATTTCTTTTCCAAACCATACGAAAAGAAACGGAACAAACATTCCAAGCCATAACGGAAACCATGGCTAGCATCTTCCAAAGCCAATGAACGGAATTCATTGTACATGGTCTTATTGAAATTTTCACGCAAAAAGAATGACCAAAAACGATACAAGGTATTCATTTCTTGTGATTGACCATAGCCCAAACGACGACGCTCTTTGAGGCAACGCGAATGGTACTTATGATATGCTTGTTGCGTGAAATTGTTCTCCTTAAGTAGGGCGTGTGAGGGATGTTGGAAGACGGGCAACGATTGAGGCACAGATGAGCCATATGAAGAGGTGGTGGGTGAGGTGCCCGCCGACGAACCCATAGAAGTGGTACGTGGACGATGTTCGACCGTGTCGAGCAACCAACCAACGTGAGCCTCTACTGGAGGATTGGAAGAGTGGCGGGTCTTGCGTTTACGTGGCGTACGTAAATCAATAGAATGTGTATTGGGTGCAGCATAGAAACGGGCACGTCTTGATTTAGTCGTCGAGTTCAGTGTGGAGTTAAGTGTAGTGTTCATGGTGTTGTTCAAGTCTTCATCATCGTAGGCGGGTGGAGGTGGTGGTGGCGGTTGTTGTCGCATTTGATAGTGAGGTTTTTGGCTACCCGATAGTTTTTCGAAATCTTCTTGAGAGATCACATTGACCGTACGGTAATTATTGCCAGTTACCCACAAGTCTTCTTCATAGTTGGCCAAGCCATCATTGATGACATTTTCCAAGTCCTGAGTGATTTTTGTACGAGATGTATAGTCGGCCGTACGGTCATAGCCCTCGTGTTTGGGAGCTCTTTGTACTTGGGCAACAATCAACAGCTTGTTAATATCACGATCGGCAAACTCATAGTCGGATTCATCATCGTCGGAATAGTGTTCGGTAAAATTGTTAACGCGTCCAGAGGCAGGTATAGGATCCATAAGTTCTTCATCAAATTGAAAGTCTAGTTCTTCCTTCTCGCCATGATGTTGGCCAGAGCTGGCGGCGGTGGTGTTGGAGAATGCAGCTGTTTTGGAGGAGGCAGAGGAGGAATTGATGGTTGTTGTAGTGTTGGTAGTGTTGTTGTTTTTGTTGGCATTGGAGGAAGCATTTGATGAGGTGGAGGTGGTGGCATTGATGACAGTGGTTTTGGTGGAGTTTGAGGAAGCGTTTTTGGATTTGATGGAAGAATTGGAGGAAATTGAAGTGGATATGGTGGAGGTGAGAGTGGTTGTGGGATTGGCGGAGGAATCAAGTGGCAATTGTGATGATGACGTTTGTGTTGAGTTGGTAGCTGATTTAGTATCTTTATTAGCATTTGATTTAGAGCGTCTCTTTACCTCTTTCCACATGCCCTCGGCAGTTTCACCATCGGTTGCAGTTGCGGCTGTCTCATCCGACGACTTGTCACCGGCATTCGCTTGGCTGCCGCCGGTTGGGGTCTTCTTTTCAGGAGTTGAAGTCGATTGAGGTTTGACTTGGCTCTTAACACTTTCTGCCAAACCACTCAGATGATCCGCCAATTGAGCCACCGCTCCACCCGTTGTCTGTTGTTCCTCTTCCACTTTCTTGGTCAGAGCACTAATGGCATTTAAAGCAGGGGCAGGTGTTTGTCTCTCTTGTTGCAACAACATGGTGGGTATAAGATTATGCGAATTACGTGGCACCGGTGGTGGTGGTATACAACTCAAAGGCTTGGTGGCCATGGGTGAGGTCAGTATCGGTGGCAGAGGCACTTCGGGTACATAAGTTACAATAGGCGAGGTATTTGGTGTTTTAACAGCTGACTTATCGCCCCCAGTAGCAGTTTGGGGACTTTCATTAGCTGTTTTCTTCGTATCTGCAGAATTTTCTACAGAAGCAGTAGGTTTTTCATCATTTTTAGTTTGATTTGTAGTTGTAGTAGTGGCAGCACCACTTTCTGTAGGTTTAGCTGCAGTTGTAGTGGTGCCAGCTGCTTTAACTGTAGCTTGGTTACCAGTCGTATCCAGTACATCTTTAATGGGCCAAATAGTGGGATTTGTTTTTGTGCGTACCTTATAGCCTTCAAGAAGTTCAAGTTTGTCTGACTCCTTGATGGCTGTAATAATTAGGGCCACATCTGTGGTTAGAGCCAAAACACGATGGAACGAAGCGATTAATGTGACAGGGATGCAACCTTCGTCGTCCATTTTGCGGCGTAAAAAGAAATCGCCAGTAAGATTTTCTTCGCTAAAATAATATTCACTAAATAAAAGAAAAAAAACACAATTATTAGTTTTACCATTCGCCAGTCTTTAGAATTATGTAATATCAAGATACTTACACTTGTTTTTTAATGGCTTCTTTGACGCTTTGAGCATCCATTTCAATATAAGCAGCAGGCATGGGTCCATAATAATGGGTTCCCATAAGAATAAATGATTGATCTGTACCAGCGGCATCCGCCGGCAAATAGTTTGCGTATTCGCCGTTGGTTAACAGATGGCGTGGTATGCGATTTGACGTACGACCTGGTCCCGATCTTGAGAATCCGCCACGACCTTGCCGCCCGCCCCTGTAGGACGTACGGAAGCGCCGTTGCGTACGGCCTGGCCGTTCGTATTCCCGGTCATTTGAGCGTTCGGCGCCGCTGCCGCTACGCCAGGAATCAATGCGCTCATTAGGGCCCCCAGACTTTTTGTTGACGACATTTCGCTCACCACCAGCCCCTGATCGTTGCGTTTCACCGTGGTGGGCATTTGAGCGACGTTCATGGCCGCTACCGTCACCCCGTTGATTGGACCGTTCATGATACCGTTGCTGTGACGAGATACCTCGGCGTGTGGGCCGACCAATTGATTTGGAACGACTAGACTTGGCCAAATCGATTTGCAAAGGTCGCCACTTGTGTTTGGGAATTTTCTTATTGATGCCATTTCCTCCATTACTGGTAGAGGCTGCAGTTTCATTGTTACTCGTTGAGTTTTGATTTGACTGACCATTTGAGGATTTGGGGTCATTGTTCTCTTTATCTTTAGTAGCTGTGGCTAGACTAGAGTTGGTGTTGTTGGCTGAAGTTGTAGCAGCAACTGTAGTATTTTCTTTATTATCTTTCGATGTTACTTCACCTGTTCCTGTAACAGTAGATTTTTCAACAGGTGCTGTTGATGTATGAGAAACTGTAACAGCTGAGTCTTCTTTTTGAGCGTTGGAACGTTGTTTCTTTGATGAACGTTTTGTTTCGTTATTACTTGGTTTGCCACCAATTAGCATTGGCCAATCGCCAACGTTACTAAAATCACTAGCCTATAAGGACAAAGCAGATAGAAAAATATTCAGTTAGTATTAGTATTGTCTTTTTGTAAAAGTGTTCATATAAGAAAACTTACTTTTTGATTGATTTTCTTTTTATCCTTTACGACGGGAGCATTAGCTTCACTTTTAGAAACAACTAAAATAAAAGGGAAAGCATAAAGATGATATAATAATTAATATTGATCAATTTATTTATGAAGAAATATTATAAGAGAAATAATTAAATAATTTTTAAATCAATTGAATTTTGTTATATATTTTCCGGTTCGTAGGACCATTTAAATTAAATAACATTTTAAGGAATTTTAGAAAAGTTTTTAATTATTATTTTTTTTTATTTTATTTGAAAAGCTTTTGTTTTATTTAATAAAATCTTCTTTGTTAATTTTAAATTGATAATATTTTTATATAAAAAATATGTATATCAAATACTAACTTATCAGTAATATTATGTTTAGATTATATTGTTGTTATTTTTTTTTTTCTAATTTTCTTTATACTAAATTTTTCTAGTTAATTAAGGAGGGTACAAAAGATCAGGCCATTTTGAAAAAAAAAAAAAATGAAATATAAAAAAAAAAACATTATCATATTATAAATAAATATGTTTGTATGTATTTTATGTGTATTTATAGAATGTATACTATAAAATCTTAACTGAACACGCGTTCAATAAAGAAAAATGCATGAACACTACGTTTTTTTTTTTCTTCTTCGTTTCACTTATTTGTTAAACAAATAAAAAGAAATAAAGTTGAAGAAGCTTTTTAACACACAAGGGGGTATACAAAAACAGAAAGTATTAAAGTAGGAGGAGATGAGGTTAAACTACAAATTGTTTTTTGTATATTTATACCTTTATGTATAAAGAAAATTAAATGCCTTTGTGCTGTTGTTGTTGTTATTATTATCAATTATGAAGACCATAAATAAATCATAATTTATTAGTATAATATAATGTTTAACATTTAACTACGCAATTTAAATCAATTGTAGCTTAAAGAAAAAGAAGAAAAGAAAAACAACGTGGTCCCCCTTTAAAACATATGAAATTTTAACATAACCTAATTCTTCTTAATTTGTTTTTTCCCTCTCTCTCTCTCTATTATTATACATACATATGTCTCTTTGTTGTTATTTGACAAAACTTACCTATGGTTGTTGACTCGGCTTTTTTACCACTTTGTGTTTTATTGTTTTGTTGAGTCTGTGCGTTGTTGTTGTTAGTGTTTTTAGCTGTTGTAGTGGTAGAATTTAAAGTCGCCGGTTGATTTTCTCCTTGATTCTGTGTATTGGGGGTTTGTTGTTGCTGTTGTTGTTGTGGTGGTGTTTTTGTTTGTTGCTGTTGTTGTTTAGGTTGTTTAGGTTGCAAAACACGTTTATCCAATGGTGACGAACCTGTTTTGGGACTGGAAGCTTGTTGTTTTGAAATCTACAAAAAGAGAAACAGAAAAAATATATAAATTTTTTGTTTGTTTTTTAATTTAAAAAAAAAAGTTATAAACAATAAAATGTATTTATTTATCCATATAAATAATTACAAATAAACAAATATATTTACGAAAAGGAAATGAATAAAATTTATTATAATTAATTGTTTTTTAACCAAAAAACAATAAAAGGTCGTAAAACTTTTGCTGTTTTTATGATAAACAAAAAAATTGCTTGTTTTTCTTTTTGTATTATTTAAAAAAATCGTGCAATTTTATATATATATACATACATATGTATATATAAAATCGTTATTTGGAAAGAGGTGAAAGTACGTATTTTATTTTGGCACACATATGGGTGTTTTTCAAGGAATTTAGAGCAAATTTTTTTTTTAAGAATATTATGAAATTTTTAAAAATGTGCATATAGATTTTTCAAAAATAAACTGTATCTTATAAAATTAATAATAACTTTTAATTTTTGCCAATATTTTTTTAATATTTTGAAAATTTTATATTTGATTTGGTTTTCTAACTTTTTTTAAACAGAAAAAATATGATTTAAATATTTTAAACACCATTTCCAATAAAAGAAAAACAATAATAATAAATAATTTCAAACACTTTAATGCATTTCTTTAATTTCCATAAAATTAGTTTTTTAAGAAAATAATTTTAAGAATTATTTCAAGAATTTTTATAGTAATCTTATTCTAGTTAATATTTGGTTTGTGTCTTTGCTATTAAAAACTAGATGGCGCTTGTTATTAATAAATTTGAAATATGTTTTAATAATATTAAACCCTAATATTTTTTTATTTTTATAATAACAACAAATTTTAAAGAAAATTATTAAAAGAATTTTAATTAAATTTTTTAATTTTATATTAAAAAATTTAAAACTTTTCTATAACAAAAAAATAGGGTTATGTTAGGGTTAAGTCTTTAATATTAAAAAAATCTAACAAATTAGAAAAAATATTCAATCAGATATTTTTATTTTAATAAAATTAATATGAATTTGTTTTTAAATAAATTTATTTAAAATGTTTTAATTTAAAATTTTTATATTTGATATTTTATATTTAAATTTTATAAAAATAATATAATCCATAAAAAAATCTAAAAATTTCTAAAAGTTTCTAAATAGATTTTATAAAATTAATTAAAAAAAATTTAAAGAATTTTGAAATGTTTTTCAATTAAAAAGGCAAACAAGATTAATTCCTTTTTTCGCAAAAGTAATAACAACTTCCAACTAAAACTCTAAACTCCCATGGAAAATTACTAAATTACTAATAATGTTAGATGGTGACTAAGGAATATAACGCTCATGTCACATTTAAGCGCATAACATATGATATTATTTAGGGGTTTTCAGCGGAAACACCCAAGCACCTAAATAACTAAAATGAACATTAAATGTTGTATATAGAGGGAAAATAAAACGTGTTGTCACGATAACAAAATTTATCGATTTTTCTTTCACAATTTGCGTATTAATTTTTGAAATAAAATATTTTATGATTAATATAAAAATTATAAAATAAATATAATATATACAAAACTATAAATGAAACAAAGGTCATATTTTCTTAAAAAAACAAAAAACAAAAAAAGATGGAAAATCAAACTGAACAAAATCAAGATGATAAAATGGAAAATAAACCATTAATCTATATGTATATAAATGAAAAGGAAATATATAGTATAATATATAAAATTATTTATATGTATATAACAATCTAGGGGAAAATTTATAAAGAAAACCAATAACAAAAAAATCATAAAAAAATATCGTATGATTTTTAGAGAAAATTTGCAAAAAATGTTATTAAAAAAAAAACTATTTATATAAAAACACTATAAAAAAAGAAAGTAATTTAAATAAATAAAAAATATGATATCATACCTAAGGTTTGATTATATTAGAAGATAATCAGCAAAAAATCAAAACAAAGTACTTATGATGATAAAAACAAAAGCACTTCAAAAATAATCTTTTAATTATAACAATAATTCAAATTAAATGTCTTTTTTGTAAAAAAAATATGTTCAAATAACACTTTATCTCAAGATTTTTTTTTATTTATTTTTGTTAATCTTATCTTTTGTTTTATTAACAAATGTTTAATGTTTTTTGTTCTTTTTTTTATATAAAAAATATTTTGTTTAAGTTCTTTTTAATATTATTAACACATTAGTTTTTTAATATTTATTTAAAATTTATTTCACTTAAAGTGACCCAAATTTTTGGTCAAATTGTTTTAAAAAGTTTTTTTCTTTTTTATAAATGTTCAACTTTTCTTCAATTGTTTTCTTTTATTTTCCTTTAATTACTTTAGCACAATTCTTAGTAGAATATTTAAAGAAAAATTAATAAATTTGTTTTTAAAAACTTTAGAGCTTGTTTTTTTTATTTAAGAAATTGACGAGTGTCTTGTACGAGTGTTCAAGATATTCTGATTTCATTTAGTTTAGCGCACTTGATGAAAATAACTTTTTACGTTGCCGGTTTAGCATCTAGAGCTACGTAGTACGTGAGCATTGCCAAGTGTTTGTTGTGTATATGGGTAAAAAGATTATTATTGGTAGGTAGCAATTGTAGTGGTAGTCATCAATGTTAAAAAAAATCAACAACAGCAACACACACACGCACACAACTCACAAAAAGTAAATAAAAAAAAATATTGTAAAACCAAAACAAAAACAAAATAAAAACATTCATATACAAATACACTTTCATATAAGAAATAAACCTATAAATTAGTGTTATCAACTTTAGGAGAATGCATTAAAAACGCTTAAACAAAAATAGAATATGATTGACTAGCTCTAGCAGCAGTCTGCATAACTCATGAAATTTTGTGTAAACAAAAACAAATATGTTGATGTTTATTTTCATTTATTATAAAATTTAAATTTAAAATTTTAATTTAAGGTTTATAAAAAAATAAATGATTAATTAAATGTTTATGAAAAATTGTGCCACTATTTGCGATAAACACTGACCGAAACCGCAACAAATCAAATACTAAGCCAAAAAGCTATTATTCGGCCTAATACGAAATGAGAACTTTTTATTATGTACTTGTATTAAAATTAAAGCAAAATGTTTTTCGACAAAACCAAATATTGAACGAAATCAAATTTTTCGACAAAAACAAGACCGAATATTTGAATGGATTTCAAATTCACAAGAATTCTAAGAATTTGTGGTGAAATCAACAAATAATTTGTTGTGATTAATATACAATATATATAAAACTTTTCCATTTCACCACAGGATAAAAGTTTCACAGAGGAAAAATTTTTCAAACGGTACATATAATAGAAAGCTACTAGCCAATAGAAATATTACAAAACATTTCATGACTAAGAGCTCATTTTCCGTTGGAAAATTGCTGCAGCGAACTTAGCAGAACTAAAAATTTCATGAAATTTTTCGTGATTTGTTGTTTTTTTGTCAAAAATAGTTTAAACAATTTTCACAACACAAATTTGAATGTAAAAATTTAGAACAATTTAAAGCATTAAAAACGCTGCAACAATTCCCTTAAAATTATTATTTTTTCGGAATAAATATTCCAAATAAGCAAGCATTTTGAGGCAAGAACATTATTAATTACTACTACAGCTTCCGCTTTATATCATTTTATATATTTATTTCGTTATTGGACCTTGATAATGAAATTATGGCGACAAAATTTTAAGACCTTCGCTGTAATAAGATAAAAGATTTTCAATATTTACTTTATATATGTCCTAAAGATCTTCCTAGTCCTTACCCATTCATACTTTATCTAAATTATGGGACTTGATATGAAAATTATTCCACAAAAATTTAAGACCTATGCTGTAATAGAATATACGATTTTCAATATTTACTTTTTTTATGGGTCCTACAGCTTCTCTTTCGATGCGTTAAGCAAGAATTTTGAGGCAAGAGCATGATTTATTACTACTACAGCTTCTCTTTCGATGCGATTTATAGTATTTAACCTGTATGTGGTCTACAACTTCCCTTATGGAGCATAATAAGGAAATTATTTTCACAAAATCTTAAAATTAATTAGGGTGTTTCAACCATTTTACTCTTATCCTTCATTCATCTTAATTATTGACGGCATAACCGATTCAAAGAGATATCAATTAGGCTAGTTGAAAGTGAACTATAGATCTGGGGGTTCGATTAAATTATACGGTCACGACTAAAATTATATTGGAATATAATTTGTAATTTTATTCTAATGAAATATAAATCAAAAGTAAAATAAAAAAAGTATTAAGATGGGCACTGATTTTTTTTTTACTCATAATTTTTGGTTAATGAAATCAAAACAAAATGTATTCAATCGAAATATTAAGGACAAATTTCATCTTATGTGATCCAGAAGTATTCCTATTTTATGGTAAGTATAAAAAGTAGGAGTAACTTATTATTTTTTAGAAAAAAGTAAAATCATTAAAAATCGTTTAAAAATAAACGATTGTTTGGGTAGATAATTCGTCTAAATTATATTTTCTTATAAGAGGATTTATTTTGCATGATTTTTTACGGTATTTTCTAATAAGATGAGAGAAATTTATTAATTCAATGTTTGAAAATTTATCTTTGTAAAACACAAAGAAAAGGAATTATTGTATTATTTTATACATTGATACCATATACATAATTAAATACTAACCGATAAACAGCACTTTTAAACTTAGTACATTTGTAAACGAACATCTTGAAGTTTAGAACAGCCCATTTACATGCACCAAAGAAAAATATGCAAATTTTTTGAAATTTGCGTTTCATTTTTTACTGCATAATTACTTTGGTTCATATTTTAGTAATTTAACTAACATATTTCTGCATATCACTTAAGGGCATCATTTTGCATATATTACCCTAATGCAGGCGGGGATCTAGTTCAAGCTTTTGGGGGAGGAAAATAAAATGACTTTCACAACTATTTCCTTAAATTTTATAATTTATTACAAATTTTTCATTAAAAGTTTTCATTTTGGGGGGTGGAGTGTGGTAATTTCCCTTTTCCCCTCCCCGTGGATCCGCGCCTGTCCTAATAACAATAACTTTCCTTTTTTCTTAACAAATTTTGCACACAAAATAATTGAACGATTGCAGTTTTTGATTAGAGCTTATTTTTAAATAAATTTATTTAACTAAATACGCATTACCTGTTGACTTACTATGAAAGTAAAATTGTGAAGTATTTAAGCAAAAACAAGCCAACACGCTTATTAAGTTTTCTAACAATGTGGCCATGACCTTTAAGACATTTTATCAACATGTTCTTTTCACTAGAATATTCTTTTATAAGGTAAGAAGTAGGCTCCAAAAAACCGCCCAATTGATAACATTTTAAATATATGTATGAAAAAACAAAATATGAAATCATCACAATACAGTAGAAATATAAAAACAAA
>MINK01183981.1:0-15796 GCA_001735545.1 Phormia regina
TTACTCGTGGGACCATATATCTTTAAGTACCACGTATTCCACTCTTGTAAATTCTTATCCACATAGGACTATATTTAAACTTAGTTTAGCTAAACTAAGTCTATATAAACTAAGTTTAAGTTTCATAAATTGTTTTGAAATAATTTCTCTTAAGTCGGGTTTCACACAAAAAAGTACCTCCTCTTGATTTTTTACTCGTGGGACCATATATCTTTAAGTACCACGTATTCCACTCTTGTAAATTCTTATCNNTTCTTATCCACATAGGACTATATTTAAACTTAGTTTACCTAAACTAAGTCTATATAAACAAAGTTTAAGTTTCATAAATTGTTTTTGAAATAATTTCCCTTAAGACGTGGTTCACACACAGCAATTTTTTTTGATGCAATTCTGACTTTGTAGTCGAGAGAGGTAAAGAGAATGTAAAAGTTTAGTATTTTCTTCTCCTCTCTTTCCTAAAAACTCAGAATTGCGGCAAGAAAAGTTGCTGTGTGTGAACCCAGACTAATTGTTTTTATTTTTGAATTTTATTAAAGTAAACAAATTATTAACGCTGTTAGGGGTTAATGATTTAAAATTCAAAATTCAATTTTATTTAAACTTTAATTTATTAAACTTTTTTCTTAATATATTTTTTAGCTAATTTAAAAATTTCTTAATATTTAAATGTTTGTCTCCATTAGTTTATTAATTTGACATGTTTTGCTTTTATATTTGTTTTAAATTATTCTTCTATACCAAAAAAAAAACTAATTGGTTTTAAATATTTCATTTCTTTGTCTCTATTTCTTTTGTTTTTAATTTATGCATAATTTTTATTAATAAAAGCAAATTATTAAATTACAAAAAAATATGAAAAAAAAACATAAACGACACATGTCTAATTTGTGATGACAAAATGTATGTCAAACCTACCGCTAGGCATCTTGTGCGTGCAACTTCTCACTTACTCTTGTTTATACTCATTTGTAATTTAGACACAGAAAAATCTTTTTTTTTATAAAAATCAAATTCAAAGCAAACCATAGACTAAAAATAAAAACAATTTCTCATGATTTAATGAAATTTAAAATTAAAATTTGTCAAATGTCTTGTTTTTTGTGTTTTTATTTTTTTGCTTTGTGGTTGTGTTGTTTCATTTCGATTGTCGGCAAAAACTTGCTGCTATTGCTGATGATGTTGCTTGTCATAGATACTAACACTATATCGTTATAGGAGGCGGTATTGTCGGGGGTTTAATAGATATTAGTAATCAAATTGCTACGGCTGCTGAATATAATTTAAATGGTCTAAAGCGTTTAATATTTGTAGTTAAACGAATTCGAAATACACTTCTACAGTCAGGAAGATTTGAGAAATGAAATAAAATAAAAACTATTTTTCTAAATTATGTTTATCAAGGAAATAAATAAATAAATAAATAAATAAATAAATAAATAAATAAATAAATAAATAAATAAATCTATGTATGTAAAAGAGTAACGTTACTGACTGACCGACTTACTGACTGATTCATCATAAAAATTCGGTACTTTTTCAGAAACTCAAACGTTTAAGGGGTAAAAATCGTTCCCATTTTTGGTACTTTTTTCATAAAACTTTTTTTTATATTTATTGAAATATTCATATGAGGATTTTAATATGGGATACTACTACAATTTAGAAATTTATTGGAATACAAGTTTTGATACTTCGATGGGTGAAAAAAGTACCAAAAAGGGAGTAAAGACGGAAAATTACATTTAATTCAAATGAGTTTCCAATTACATTAAACTTACAAACATAAGATTAAGTAAATGTAGTCCTATGTGGATAAGAATTTACAAGAGTGGAATTCGTGGTACTTAAGAATATATGGTCCTATGAGCAAGAAATCAAGAGTAGGGACTTTTTGGTACTTTTTGTTCTTTTAATGGTACTTTTTGAATTTTTTGTAATATTTAACCTAGAAACATGAAATTAAATAAGCATGGTCCGATGTTGGAAAGAATTCACAATGGGGGACTATTTTGTTATTTTAATGATACTTTTTTGTAATTTCTATAATTATGAACTTAAAAATATGAAATCTGGGATATGTCGTCCTTAGTTAATGATAATTCATAAGAGGGGACTTGTTCTTCTAATGGTACTTTTTGAATTTTCTAAAGTTATGAACCTAGAAACATGAAATTAAAGTTATGTGGTCCTAAGTGAATGAGAATCCATAACAGCGGACTTTGTGGTACTTTTTGATCTCCTAATGGTAATTTTTTGAATTTCCTATAATATTTAACCTAGAAACATGAAAATTAATATAGATAGTCCTATGTGGGAAAGAATTCACAAGAGCGGTCTTTATGGAACTATTTTGTTCTTCTAATGGTACTTTTTGATACTTTTTTTTTATAATTATGAACCTAGAAATATGAAATTAATGATATGTAGTCCTAAATGAATGAGAATCCATAAGAAGAGATTTTATGGTACCTTTTTGTTTTGTACTTTTTTAATTTTCTATAATTTTTAGTTTAGAGACATGGTCCTAAGTTAATGAAAATCCATTAGGGGACATTGTGGTACTTTTTCGTTCATATGATGTTTTATTATATTAGTAAATAATTTCGAAATCAGTCATTCCTTGACATGTTGATACATCCTTTACTGTGGAAGAATTTTTCATAAACAAATTACTCAATAAAACCCGCGCAACGCCGGGTCAATCATATTTCCATATTTTTTCCACAATTTAAATTAAAATATTGATAAAAAAAATAAGATTTCCAAAAAATCTGATCTCAACTAATTGATTACATATCATGTTAAAAGTAAGTAGTTACTTATCTACTTTCATGTAATGCAGAGTGTATGTTGTTATCGTTGAAAAGTAACTGTATCAGTAATTACATGACATTACCAATTTTTTGCTGGGTTTATTTATAAGTTAGTGAAAATACTCATAAGAAGCTCAGTAATTTTTCCTTTTAATTTTTATATATAATTTGTAAATATTATTATTTTTAGAAAAAAAAATATTTGTTTGAAATTTGGTACAAACTTTTTTCGAAAATAGTGTTAATATCTCCATAACTGTTGAGTTTATTATAAAGTTATATAAAAAGATTAAAAAAAAATTGGAATTAAAATTTTATTATTTAATTTTGAACAAAATCAACAATATCCTTTTCGACATATGCTTGATATATAATTAAGGAGGACTGAGAGATAGACAGAAGGACAGACATCGCCGAATTAGTTTAGATTATATAATATATTTACGAAAAATAAAATACTATTCTATAATTACTATTATAAGTGGACCAAGTAAAATTATGAGAGAATTTAAAATTTTTTTATTAAATTAGGACCCTTTTTTATTTTATGTGAAACATATTTAATTTATTTTGGAGAACAGGCAGACAGATGGACCGACATTGCTAAATCAATTTAATAACAAATTTTGATTCAATTTTTAAACATAAAGGTAGAAACCATAAATTTACTGGAGGGATTAAAGTTGGATTGGCAGGACTGCCAAAGTTTCATAAGATTGTTTTGGAAACCTTTACCATATAATGGTCATGTGTTGTTAACAAATTTTTTATTCCTTTTCTTAACTGTTATACAACTGAATGTAACAAACCTTATTAAATATTTAATATATCTATTCTTTTCACCAACTTATGATGGCAAAAAAAAAAAAAAAAACAAAATGTTAAAAATCAATTAACATATCAAAGAAGTTTTTTCTTTGCATCTAATCTTTGAATTAAACAGCAAATTTTAAAAATAAATTTAAACCAACAAAAAACTTCCGTATAATAAAATTCCAGTTTTATAAATTTCGTGTTTCATTTCTAATTCTCTACTCAGGTTCTTAATTAAAGAACTTAATAAAAAAAATATATATAAATAAATTAAAAGCCTTAAGGCAAAATTTGTTAAAAAAATACGATTAAAAATGAAATTATTTGTTTTTGTTATAAATTAATAAAAAAAGATCGGCTTCACACACAGCAATTTTTCTTGCCGTAATTCTGAGTTTATAGGAGAGAGAGGAGAAGAGATTACTAAACTTCAGAATTGCGTCAAGAAAAATTGGTGTGTGTGAACCCTGACTAAGATTTTAAATTTACAAAATTCAAAAACAAAATAATATTATTATTACAAGAGATTATGAAATATACAATTAAGTCGCTACTTGATAAATAATTTAAATCAAAAAAGCTTTTTTGTTTTAAGAAGCTGTAAAAAAGCTTTTTATGAATAATTACAAGAGATCATGAAATTTACAATTAGGTAAAATGGAATATTTTATTAAAAAAGTTTCTCGGTTGGCCTATTTTTATTCAAAAAGCTTTAAAAGCTTTTTGTGATAATACTTGATTTTGTGTTTTTTAAATGATTACATAGACAGGCGAACGGACGGACAGACGTTACCGCATGGGTTCAAAATATCTATCATTTTAACCAATACTTAGAAATTATTCTCTAAATACTTTTACAAATGTTTCATGTTAAATTATTTGTTGATCTTTATTAGTTTTAACATAATTTTTCATTAACATTACATAGTTCTGGGTGACAGGATTTTTTTTAACAATCTTAACTACTGGAAGGACAGATGGACGGACATTGTTAGACTAACGCGTTAATAGATTTTTCATAATATTTATATATTCTTTACATAGATATAGGATTACGAAAAAAATTGCAATATAATTTTCTGCATTAGAACTTGTTTGCCAACTTTTATAGCTGAAAATGTTCTGTCTCAATTTTGATTTTAGGATTCAAAAGGACAAACAGATGGACAGACGTTGCTAAGACGGTTTGATTTTAGGAATCAAAAGGACAGACAGATAGAGAGACGTTGCTAAGACGGTTCCGGAATAGCTAATGATACAATTTTTACACAAATAGCAGCATAAGTTTATACTCTCAGCAATCTTGGAACAATTTTAACATTTAAACAAATTTGCAACAAGGTGATAAAATAAGCTACGAAGCTACATTTATTGAACTAAAGACGAAAGGACAGACATTAAAGGATCACATTTGATGAAATTATTTAAGGATTCTCAAGACCCTAGAATTGCATATTTAGCTTATAAGACTGTTTTGATAAAAAAAAGGTCCTGGTCTCTACTTGCTCTTAAGCGAAAATATTCCATTAAATCGTTAAAGGACTTCATGAGAATAAATTAAATGCCTTTTCTCCCTTTAATTTTCTTAAAATTTGGTTTGGGATTTTATCTAAATTACTAGTTTTTAATAAATATTATTTTTAGTTTTATTATTTTCTTTAAATTATATTCACAAAAATTCAGCTGACGTGTTTTTCTCTCAAAGTTTTTATTATTATTATTAATCTAAAAATATCAAAATTGTCTTAAAAAATGTTTTAAAACATATATTACGATCTTGTTGTTTATTGTTGTAAAATTTTTGATGTTTTGTTTTTCTTATTGTTTTATTTTTTTTTTAACTCTTTTGCAAAAATTTACCAACAAAATTTTAATAAAAAATTTAACAAAAAACTTGATTTTCAACTTGTAATATAAATTTGATTTCAACTAACGAAACCACAAATTATAAGCAGGCAGTGAGACAGACGGACGGACGGACGAATAGACAGACACAGTAACAGGCATTTGAATTTTTGTACATTCATTTTTTTTTTTATTTTGTTAAACACTCTACTGACTGATTATTAAGTTTAATAAATAAAAAATTATTTAAATTTTTTGCAAAAAGAAAAAGAAAGAAAAATATTTTTGGGGCTGAAAATTAAATTTTTTAAATCATAAAAAAATTTAAAATTAAAAATTTTATTTTAAATAAAGTTTTTTAAACAAACACTCACTCTACTATTTGTTATAAGATTTTTTAATATTTTTTAAACTTTAACAAAAATATTATTATTAGCTGCGCAATTTATTTTCCCTTAAATTTAAAACTTTTATTTATCATCCTCTTATGACATTTTAAATAACCCCCTATGTAAATCAATATTTTGACACAAATCATTTGACATCTGTCAATTAAAAGTGTTACCAAATAACATTTTACTAAGAAGTGTTTTATTAATTCGTTTCCTGCCTCTTGTTTCCATTTTATTATCAACTAAAATTTAATTCAATTTGTTTTAAATATTTAATATTATTTTCCTTAATGCAAATATTATGCACAATAAAAATGCGGTTAAAAACAAAATATATTCAATTTGGTTGCCACATTAGTTGAGATTTCTTTACAAAAGTTTGTATTACAAAAAAAAAAAAAAAAAAAAAATCATTTGATTTAAGTTTGATTTTTATTTCGTTCATAAACAATTTTGTTTATGATTTTTTAATGAAAATTGATACATTTTATGTTTTTTAGCTACAATTTAACTGTTAAACAATAACGTAAAAATGCTGTTATAAATAAATTTATGATAGAGATTATTTTAAGATTAAGTGGGTGATTATAAAATTGTGCTGCTTTTGATTTATTAGAAAATATATTGGTTAGTAAATGTTGTTTTAAATAGAAACCAAGTTTTTTTTTTGAGTTATTTAATGCATATAATTTTTTTCAAAGATACTTTTACTAAGATTTTTAAATTGATATTGAAATAAGTTCATTTATTTAGTTTTAAATGTAATATATTCCCTAAATGCAGATTTATTCGGGTTTTTAGAATAACCATGAATATAATGTCCCTAAAGATTTTTTTTATTAATTTATAGGACAGTCAGACGGACGGACGGACAGACATTACCAAATCCACTCAAAATATCTAACTTAATTATTAATACCAAAACAATATTCTTTTTTTATTTTGATAAATGGATCAAATGAAAAATTTGGTGATCTTAATAAATTTCTATCGAATTTTTCATTTTTTAAAATATGCCTGTGTACTAAATTCCATTAAAAAACTTAATGACCCCCACAGGCGGACAGATGGACAGACATTGATAAAATCCTATAGTAAAGGATCCTGGTTTCATATTTTTTAAAAAAACTATCTAGATTTATAATAAATATAAATTATAATAAATATAAACTTTTGGAATTTATGCGTTATATTATATTATTATATAGCAAAAGCCTATGACATTTTTTCAATTTACATTTTAAGAATTCGTTATGAAGTTTAAATACAAGGAAATTCGGTCATTACTACAAATTGAGACCTTAAATTTATTTAACAGAATAAAGTAGAACATTTAAATTTGTCAAAAATCTTCAACGTGGGAATTTTGGCTATAAGCTATTGTTACCACGATTTATAAAATTACAAAAAATTATTTTCAAATTCCAGCCTAATATTTAAATAAATAGGCAGACGGACGGACGGACAGACATTGCTAAATCGGTTATAGAAAATTTTGCTGTAAAATTTTTTGTACAAATATCATTACAAATACTTATATTACTAATACTTGTAACAATAATAAATTTTTTACAATTTAATAACCGGGTGTTTTACCTGGAATTTAAGTTCAAAAAATTATTATTACTTTTTTTGTTTAACAGATAATAGTGAAGCAGATAGACGGACAGACATTAACAGATAGGCTTTAAAGCTACTTGTCGCAAAATTTTTATTTAGAAATCAAAACAAGCTCTCAATATTTTCTTTTCAATTTTAAAAATTGAAACCTGTTTAGATTTTTTTGGAATTCTTAATTGAAATCATGTTGTAGAAATTCTATTGATACTACTCCATGTATCCTTAACTATTTAAATAATTTGATTTGCAAAGATACCAAAAAGATTTTAAGCATATTTTATATATATATTCATAAGTTCGATATAATATGTTTTATACCTTTCTTATTATCAGATAACCTTTCTACACATATACGGAAATTTTTCTTTAATAAGTTTTTTTTTTTTACATCTATGGTTGATTAGACAGATGGACGGATATTACTGTGTCGTTTAGGGAAAGGGTATGATTAAATTTTAATACAAAAATTATTGCTAACTCTTTATATACACGACAAGTTCTTTTAAAGAAGTTAATCAAAAGATTTAATAGCAAGAAGCATTTCTAAGATATTATACTACTTATACCTAAATTACAAATTTTATTTACATAATAACCATGTAGGCAGACAGATGGACGGACATTAATTTGTCATTTAGGAAAAGGTTATGATTAAATTTTAATACAAATATTATTGCATATTTTTAATACAAACGTAGTAGTAGTTATGACCTTTTTTTAAATTTTGATTCTAAGAAATCAATAGAAAAAATAAGTCTCAAGGAATTATTTTAATGTTACTAAATGGTGTACAGACAGATGGACAGACATTGTTAGCTTGATTCAGAAATATTTTTTCAGCAGTTTTTTTTATTAAACACAACCATAAGCATCATGTATTCCATGTATTGTTGTAAAATTTAATATCTATTCAATTTTAAATTTTTTAATGAATTTTAAATTTAAACTGAGAACTTATATTTTATTTAAATTACCAAATGACGTACAGACATATGGACAGACATTACTAATTGGGCTCAGAAATAGTTTTTCAGAAGATTTTTATTTAAACTTCACTGAAAATTTTCTAAATATTGTTTTAAATTCCGAAATCATTACGATTTTCCGTTAAAAGTTTTCTAAAAAAAGTATAAATCACTTTTTAGATAAATTTTGAAATTAAAATGAAAACTTAAAATATATATAGTTAGACAGGCAGGCAGACAGACGGACGGACATTTTTGTGGGGATTAAGAACAAAGTTATGATTAAATTCCAATACAAATATAATAGCAAACTTTTTACATACACGCTGTTACAGCAACAGGAATTCCTTTATAAAGTTTAATCAAAAAGATTAAAAGAGAGGATAAATCTCCATGCATTACTTTTTTACTTGTATTAAAAGACGGACAGACAGGTGGACAGACATTTCTGTACACGTTAAGAAACAGTTTTTAAACAAAATTATATATAAAAATCACTACAATTATTTTATATTCTATTATAATATCTAAAATTTATACGATTTTCCGTTAAAAGGTTTTAAATTCAAAAATTTATTAAAACACTTTTTTGATGAATTTTTAAATTAAACTGAAAACTTAAATTAAAAGTTTTATTCATATATGGTTAGGCAGACGGACAGACATTAGAAAAAAAGTAGCGATTAAATTTTAATTCAAATGTTATTGGAAATTCTTATTATACACGTTGTAGTAGTAGAAAGAACTTCTTTAAAATTTTTAAATCAAAAAAATTCAATGGGTAAGAAGTCTCAAGGAATTGTGTTACTTCTCCTAAACAACGCAAGACAGCTGGACAGACATTGCTATTTAGACTCAGAAAAAAATTCTCAACAGCAGTTTATTTAAAAATCACTACAATTATTTTATGTTTTATTATAAAATCTAAAACTTATGCGATTTTTTGTTAAAAGGTTTTAAATTCAAACATTTTTATGATGAATTTTGAAATTAAATTGAAACATCAAATTGAAATTTTTATTCACATATATGGTTAGACAGATGGACGGACATCGATTAGAAAAAAATGTATGATTTAAAATTTTATATAAATAATATTGCAAACTCGTAATTTACAAGTGTTTTAAAGCAGCTAAGAATTTTTTTAAAATTTTGATTAAAAAAAATTTAAAAGGGGTATAAATCTCAATGAATTATTTTACATCTCTTTAAAGACGAATAGACAAATGGACAGACATTACTAGTTTGGCTTAGAACAAGTTTATTACAAGCTTTTTATTTAAAAATCACTTACAAGTTTCTATTATTCTATGTAGTGCTGCAAAATCTGAAATCCTTAAAATTTTCAGTTTCAAATTAAAAAAATTAAAAAATCACTTTTTTGATGAATTTAATTTTTATTTTATTTAAATGAAAAATGAAATTTCTTTTTTTTTCTATTACATTTAATCCAAGTTTATTATCATTTGTTTAGGTATTGCTAAATAATTATGATTATTATTTTTTTAAGCTTTAAAGCTTTCAAATTAATAGCAAATAAATCATTCACAATAATTGAAATTAATATCTTGTATATTTTCATTATTATAAATTTTCTTTAAAAAAATATTAATAATGATATTAAATTTCTTTTGTAATTAAGAGAATTTTTGTGGTTTATAAAAAAAATAGTTTTTATCTAAAAATATTTTCATTGAAATTTTATTTTTTTTTACCAATTATATCTAAAAAACCAGTATTAATTTATTTTAATAGATTTTAAATCATTAGTTTTATTATCAAAATCAATTTGTGGTAATTAAGTTGTAAATACTTACGAAAATAATAAAATTAATACAATCACTTTTTTATTTAATTATTTATTTTTTTGTTTTTGTTTTTGAAAAATTGCGTTTTAATTTAACGGTACATTGCGTTTTATTTTAGTTTTTTTCTTTAGTTTTACAAACAAATTAATTGTTTAAAATCACATTTGTATAAATAACATTTTTAAATTCAACCAACACGCACTTTATAGGGAGAAATAAATAAAAAAAAATACTATAAAACAAATAATTAAATTTATTTGTTGAATTTTTAATGAAGCTTTTTTTTTCTTGTTCAGTTGTATTATTTTACAAGTGTTTTATTTACGTTAGAGTAAAAAGTGTTAGAGAAAAAAAAAATACAAAAATATACAAGTCACACCCTAAAAGTGCGAAAAGTTTTTTTCACACACTCTAAGTGATGAAGTGGTGATGGTGGGAGCCTTAAATGGCTTAAAGTTGAAAATAAGTTAAGTTATGCAAAAAACAATTACTAATTTATAAAATATGCGCCAACGCCTCGGCTAATATTTAAATAAAGTTTTATTAGAACTTTTAAGCTTTTAAAGGCTGTTGAGAGATAAATATAATAAACATAAATGACGAAAGCTTTAGGGAATTTTTGTAACACTATATCATATAAAGCTTTACTTAAAAAGCTCTAAATTTGTTAGAAATCCCTTTTATTAAAAAAACTTTTCTTTACCCTGAAATTAGTCCTTTTAATTAGGCCTTAAAAATGTATTAAATTAGTTTTTAATTGATTTAAGTTTATTTATTGCTTTTCAATTATTTGCTAAAAAAAAATTCCTCAATTTGTCTCATAAATCATTTAAAGACTAATTGCTTTAATGATTTATTTTATTTATTCATATGTATGTTTGCGTTATATGTTTTAATGTCTATTATCTTAAGATAAATTTCTTTTATTGAAACCCTTTTCTTTTTTGTCTGCTTTTTATTTAAATTAATTTCCAGCTGCTTTTTTACTATTTCCTGTTTTAATTCTTTTCATTTTTTTTTTTTTTTTATAAAAAAATAAAAATAAAAAAGTATTAAATGTTGGGTGCTTGCATCTGCAATATCTTCCTAAGGTATTTGCATGTGTCTAATACAAATAATCACGATTTATTTAAAATTTATGGCAACTTTATAAAGATTTACGCATCCTTTAAGGCAACCATTTGTCTTTCAAATCCGATTGTTTTTTCAATATGTTTTTTTTTTTTTATTTTTTCAAGACTTTATTACTACAAATTTTCAATACTTAAGTTAGAATTTGAAAAGCTGCATTTGATTTTATGTTTGTGTTGCACTTTAGCCAGCTGTTTATAGCTGGTGAATCTTTAAACCAGGAAATAAGCAGAAAAAAATAAAAACTAAAAATATATATGTAATAAACTAAAAAAGGGTTTTATTCTTGTTTTCTTATTTATATCATATGCTCTACTGTCTTCAAATCATCGATTGATATTTTTGTTAGAAAAAAAAAGTTTAGTTTTTTTCAGGTAAAACAAACCTAAGGAGCTTATATTGGGGTAAGGTATTTGCAAATGGAGATAAATATAAGAATAGATAATATCAATATTTTAATGATGATGTTTTATTGCTTTTAATTTATTATTACATAAAAAATTACTGTTTAGAATTTTAAGATTTTTTTAGCATAATAATAATGTCCGTCCATCCGTCTATACTAGGATTTATCAAATCGACTTTCGAAAAATCGAACCTTTTTGTTGTAAAAGGTCGAAAAGTCGAAATCAACTTTTTGTTTCGAAAATTGTCGATAAATCGACTTTCTTGATGCCAAAAGTTGAACAAAGTCGAAAATAGACGAAAAGTCGAGATTAGTCGAAAAGTCTAAAATAGTCTGAAAAAGTCGAAAATAGTCGAAAAAAATCGAAAAGTCGAAAATAGTCGGAAAATGTCGAAAATAGTCGGAAAAAAATCGAAAATAGTCGGAAAAAATAAAAAAGTCGAATATAGTCGAAAAAAATCGAAAATAGTCGAAAAGTCGAATGTACCAAAATTAAAAAAAAGTCGAAAAGTTGAAAAATCGACTACTTAAGAATTGAAAAAGTCGAAAATTAAAAAAAGTCGACTTTTTGTTCAAACTATAAAACCTTAGTCTATACCTACTCGATTGTATAGACGTTGAACGGTTGCAAAATAATACTTAATTTAGGGAAAAGATCATATCAACACTTTAATAATCATATTTATTAATAGGTAAAAAATTTATATCTAGGATTATAAAATGGTTTTCGGCAGAATTATAATATCTGTCCTTCCGTCGTTACATTTAAATCGAAAATGGTATTTTCTTCACTAAATGGTGTTATGAGTGTTTTAATTATCACGTTTTATTTGTTCATATTTTAATAAATAAAAAATGCAGTTTTAGAATCCAATAATCGTTTTTGGCAGAATGATAATGTCCGTCCATCGTCTGTCCATATATTTTGATTAAATTGATCGAAAATCTCATTTAATTCAATTAAATGTGAGATGAATACTTTTAAAATTATAAGGCTTTTTTAAAAATATTTGCTAATTTTTGAAACAACACACGCAGAGAAAAAAACATGGTTACAGCATGATTACCATAACTATTCAATGTTTATATAGCATATTTTCATTGATTTCAATAATACGGTGTTCATGATAGCAACGTTTATGATTCTGTTTAATCATTTAATGATTACCCATAATCAAAATTTTAATATGGTTGTCAGCATCATAAATATTTTTGTATAAAATAATATTTATGAAAAATCCAAACATTTAGTTAATTCTTCAATTAATAAGTTAATTCTATAACCTTTCAGTTAATTTTTACAAATTTGTTTAATACTAGAACGATTAATCCATTTTTTTGTATTTGTTTTAATAACTTTTGAATACACAATCATGTGTATTAGTCCAGCAATTTCTTAGTATATTAATTCTCATTTAGTTTATATGTAAACAAATATAAATTGATCATTTTTTTTAATACAGTATGATTTTATCGTTCATATCGTAGTACAAATAAATATAAATATGAAGACATGGGATTATATATATTATAAAATTACTTCATATATATAATATAATAGAATTATATTTATGATAACATGCGATTATATATATGATAAAATGGAATTATGTAAATGATGAAATTAGTTAATATATATCATAAAATGGAATTATATATATATATGATAAAATTGGACTATAAATATGATAACTTGGGATTATATATGATAAAATTCGATATAAAATTATTTTATATTTATGGTAACATATGATCATTAAATGATAAAAAACATGGTAGAATAAAGAAAAGGTTATAAACTTTACTAAAAATCATAAGTAAGGTTATAAAATTTACTAATAAATAGAATAAAGAAAAGGTTATAAACTTTACTAAAAATCATAAGTAAGGTTATAAAATTTACTAATAAATAATAAAATGGAATCATAATAATGTTTACATATAAAAATACTTATTGTAACATGGAATCATATATTACAATCATAGTATGTTGCTCTTAGTTTATGGTCACCTGAACCATATTTTTCTCTGGTTGGAAATGTTAGTCTATATATGTTAAAGACACAACTCTAAAAATATATGAGATAATTAGTTCATGCCATCATAATTTTCAATGGAATTATCAAAAGCTTTAACAAAATATACAAATTTTTTTAAACCGGGTAATGAACAAAAATTCGGTAGCGATTAAACTTATTTTGTTAAACATGTTTTATGTCAATAGTGCCCTTCTTTGAGCCTCCATAGCTCTGCTTCTAATGTATATATAGGATCCTGCTTCCAAACTTAAAATGTTACTGTTCTCTGTTAAATCTGTGGGAAAATTCATGTAAATCTAGGCAGCCGATTAGAAATTATAAATTTATTTCGAAAAATGTTCGATCCTTTCACACTGTACTACTGTTTGTATGAGAGTTTTTTTTTGAAATTACTTTTTTTTTTAAATTCCGGTTATATATACTCCAAATTTCTTCACTATATTAAATTAGATAATATAAACTATTTTTCAGAAAAATTTCAGAACAAACATCTTGTAATACTTTATTAATGCTACATAAATGTTGAAAATTATTGTATTTTGAGGACAGTTTTTAAAAAAATTACAAAAATATAATGACAAAATATAATTTATGAATATTTGAAGAAATGTAAACTTAAATACCTGAAGTTGATGGTTTCATTTAAAATTTTTATTAAAAAATGCTATTTTTTTAAAAAAAACTGAAAATTGATATATATTTTTTTTTAATTTTTCGAAATAAAAAAGTTTAACTTTGACAGTTCCGTAAAAGGAAACTACACAACCTATGATTATAATTTTAACTGCTATTGATACATAATTTTATATATTTTTATTCGGTACACAATTTTATTTCATAAAACTAAAACCCCGTTTTTATAGAACAAAAATTGTTTACAAAATTTGACTTCAAAATTAAATTAATCTCTAAATTTTAAATCCCAAGCTAAAGAACGTTTGCCCTTACCTGTTATTGTCTTCTATTGATAGATGTTTAGAGTCCATTTATTTTTCCTTCGATTTTTTTTATTTCTTGTTGCAAATTAGTCAACATTGCACAAATAGTTTAACAACCAAACAACCACCACCATCATCATTCTTTAAATAAAATGCAAGCAGCTCAACAAACACAAAAAAATGAAAACCTATAAAAATAACTAACCCATACAACAAAAATATTAACCATAGACACTAGCCTGGAAAAGAACAAAATCTTTGGGTGCCTTAAAGCTTAAAAAAAAAACAATAACAAGAAAAAATCTTAATTTACTTTACAATTGAAGCGAATGGAAATTTTTTTTCTCTCTCTCTTAATAGATACAATTCTTAGATAATTTAAAGAAATTTTGTTGAAGTATTTATTGTACAAAAAAAAAAAAAAAAAAAAAAAAAAAAAAGGGTAGAAATTTTAGTTGAAGTATTTATTGTAAAAAAAAACAAATAAAATAGGGATTTTTTCTAAAGAACAAATAAAAATAGATTTAAAGCTTTAAAACCCTTTTTTATCTATTTTAAGGAAAATATTATTCGTTAAGAAAAATTTAAAATATAAAGCGAATTTTTAATACCTTAAAATTATTTTTATGTTGAAAAGAAATTATTGAAAATTGATATTTAAATTGTTATAATATAAAAATTATCTTGAAACTACAATTCTGTATAACAAATAATTGAAAATCATTTATTGAATCCTTTTAAAAGTGTCCGTCCTTCCATCTGTCCATCAAAAGTAAAAAATACGGTAGAAACGAATTTTTAATATACTAAAATCATTTTTAAAGTAAAATAATTTTGAATAAAATAAATGATATTAAGCATTTAATTCTGTATAACAATTATTTCAAAATCTTATATGGAATTGCTTTAACGATGTCCGTCCTTCTGTCTTGCCATGCATGTATATTAGTAAAGAAAATATTAAATTTTAAACGAATTTTAAATTAAAAAAAAAAAAAAAAAAAAATATTTTTAAAAAAAAAA
>MINK01184022.1:0-35594 GCA_001735545.1 Phormia regina
GATTGTGTGTAATCATTGAATGATAAAACGGAATCTTAAATGTTGCTATCATGAACATGATATTATTCAAATCAAAGAGAAGCGGCTGTACAATCACTGAATAGTTGTGGTGATCATGTGACCATGATTTTTTTTTCTGCGTGCATGTAATGAGTTATGAAGCTAATATAATGGCTCTTCACTACATACACATTAGATGAATAACTCATTATTTTAACATTGGAAATGTCTTTACAGGAACTAATTACTTTGACCCCAAGGCAGTTTAAGGGTTAATCATTGTAAATGTCGGTTTTTAATAAATAAATTTCTTAAGTTTTATGATAATCTACCGAAAATAGATATGTAAAATTAATATCGTCCAAATTGCATAAAACTCTTATTACATAACAATGTAATAAAATGGCTGATTTGCCAAAATATTACAAAAAAAGGGCTTTTCTCTAAATCCGCTGAATTCAAAATGCAGGAACAGGCAAACTATAAGAGGTATTGACCTCTTTTCTTACTATTTTATTCCGTAATCTGTTGTCCATAAGTCCCTATATGAGATCTAATGTATTGAAAATTGGTTAAGAAAGTATCCAAAAAACTGAAATTTGAGTTTGAAATGACTGTTAAAAATATCAATATTTTTTGACCATAGCTCAGAATAATGAAACTCATATTCAAATTATTTCAGATGCATTTTTGTCACATTTCGAATTTAAGTTGGAAATGTGGTCTCAGAGCACTTAATTTCAATAACTTTTACATTTTCAACAAATTTTTGTGTTTTAAATCTTTTTGTAATACTAATTCTGTACACATTAAGATTCCTTTACAATAAAACGCAAAACTAAATATTTAATGACAAAATTGTTGCTGAAAACTTAAAAAAATTCATATTTTCCCCTTGTAAATGCATCATTAAACTTCAGAACAGGCACCAGTTAACGTAGTCCAATTGCCATAATTTTTTGCACGACGTATTTTTATAATCCATAGAACAATTTCGCAAAATTCGAAACTACGTTTTTTTGGAGCATTCTAATGTATATATACAGCCTTGTCGCTATAAAGTCTCTGAGTTCCCCCATTATAAGATCGAGATATGAAGCAGACTGTATATGCTCCCTAACTCAACTTCAGGTGAAGCTTATATGGATTCCAGGCCACGCAGGTATACGAGGTAACAAAATGACATATGTCATTGGACGAAGCAATCGCTTGCGAGGACATTCTGTATCCAATACTCTTAACGAAGTGGCGGTAAACAAAATGGAAATATGGTCCTCCACCACATTTTGCAGACTTGCAAGCACTCTCTGGCCCCTCCAGTCACGAAGCAGAACTAGAACAGTACTATCTCTTGACAAGTTAAAACATTTTTGATGTTTTCATTTATTAAAAAAAAAAAAAAAAAATCTAAAATTTTTTTGCGCACTATTTCAAAATAACTCCGAAACCATTGGGCCCATAAAAAAGATCCAGACCTGAGGGAAACAACTGAAAGCAGATTCATTTTTAGCATATTAAGTGAAGCTATACGTCTTTGGAAGAGGACTTTTTCTTAGCGATCAGTCTAATAAGTAGTGTTGCCAGTTTAGCCTTTTTAAGGCCATAATATATCTTCAAGAAATACCAAAAACTAATGAGAACTAAGAAATAATGGCTTTATTTTTTGGGACATTCAGTCTTTTCTGACCTGTTTTAAGGTCCAATTTCCCAGCGGTAAAATTTGGGAGGCCTCTACCGAGCAGGCCTCCTAGAAGGCCTTTTTTCAGATGCAGTTGCTCATGCTAACATGCCTTCTCTAATAAGGCCTTCATTAATGCCTCATCCCTGCCCACTAAAAGATCCGACAGACCTTCCAACTTCGCTTCTCTTGGAANNATGGAATGCAGGGAGAAGGTCTTCTGGACATAAAAAAGGCCTTCTAGAAGGACTCTTTACCCCTTCTTTTTACCACTGGGTAGCTTATTTTTTTCTCAAGTCCTGGCAACATTGCTGATAAGTATGGGCAAATAAGCGTATGAGTAATATTATCAATTATATTAAGTATACACAAGGAAGATGGGGGAACCGGTTTTCAAGGAGCTAAAATGTTGGAAAAACTGTTCTCTAAATTAATAGAAAATATTGTATTTATTATTTTTTGTCGAATTATGTACATTCAATAGGTGCTGAATCACTATTTGACCGTTATATCAAGGAAGAGCTTTATCACAATTTTTTTTATAAGTTTGTCATTCCATTTGGAATTTCCTCAATTTTCATTGGAGAGCAAAGAAGTTAATACTTTTGCAAAAAATGATTATGATAGGACTATGTCCGTCCGGTTGAAATGGCTTTTATAAAGTCCATCGATAACTGTCATATATAACATATATATCAAACGATCGGAAGTCCTTTCGATAATTTTTGTATTGAAATTTAGCCAGATATATAAATTATAAATGGCGGAGATATGGTTTTCAGAACCTTTGTATATAATAAGAACTTCGTTTTAGCAAAGAACAACTTAAATATTTAAATAAATTTGTATTTATTAAAATTATTGTTAAACAATTTTATATTGACGTCAGGATAATTATAAAATGTGTTTAGTAAATCCTTGTTATCCTAATGTTAATTTTAAGTTCTGAAAATAATTTCTCAGCTAATATTTCTCCAATAACACATGACGAGGTGGCCGAGTGGTTAAGGCGTTGGACTGCTAATCCAATGTGCTCTGCACGCGTGGGTTCGAATCCCATCCTCGTCGTTTAAATTTTTTTTTATTTATTTAATTAACTTTTTATATAAATGCCTTTATTCAAATGAAATGTTGCTTTACAATAAATACTAAATAATAACAATTTAATTAATAATTAAACATAAAATAATGTAAATAAAAAGGATTGTATTGTGTGTCCTTTTAGTTAAAATATTGTATTTGTAGTTCTTTAATGTAAAGTCAATAATTTTTATTTTTAATTTTTTTTAAGTTCAACTAAAATCTAATTTGGCTTTTAAATAAACAATAATAACATTATTTTGGCATTTAGTTCTTTTAAGTTAACCTTTTTTTTTTTTTTTTTTTTTTGGTTTAGTTTTTCTTTAATTTAAATAAATATATATAAAAATTCATTTAAATCACTTATACATATAGTCGTCATATTGGCGCATTTCAATTTGTTAAACAAACCGAAAAACTAAAAAAAAACTTAAAAAATAATATGAACAAACCATTTTCATATTGGTGCACAATGGAATTAAACGCAAAATTTTTGGTGAAAATATAAAGATCCTTACTGTTAGTAAAATCAAATTGAAATAAATGTTAAGAAGAGTTATAAAAAAGAATTCACTATAAAAGAAAAGTTATCCTGCAGTAACCCTGTGATAAGACGAATTAAGCTACAGGGTGTCAGTGATAACTACCTTGAGTATATAAACGTTTGAAAAAATTTTAACTTCTACAAATCAAGTTAAATTTAAAATTGTTTAAAATCCGACTTGGTTTTTTTTTAATTTTACATATAGAAGGTAGTAAACTTTCGCACCCTGTTGTTTATCTCCTATTATAACAGGGTGATTACAAGATTCAATTTCTGAAAGATTATTTTAATTTGATCTGAATGGTAGTTTAAAAAATACATTTGCAAAACTATTTGCAAAACTTGTGATTTTTTTTAAATTTTACATACTCGATGTAATCAAATTTCGCATCCCGTAGTTTATCTCGTGTGATAACAGGGTGATTACAAGATGATTTTTCTGAAAGATTAGGTCTTCTGCTATAACTCTTTCATACATTTCGATTTGATCTGAGTAGTAATTTAGAAAATACAATTTTTTTACTTTTACTTTTACTTTAGCAGGATTTTTTTTTAATTTTTTATACTCGAGGTAGTCAAATTTTACAGTCTGTAGCTTATCCCGTATTATAACGGAGTGATTGCAGGATGCAGTTTCTGAAAGCTTAGGTCTTCTTCTACAACTTTTCCATACATTTCAATTCGATTCGAATACTAGTTTACAAGATACAAATTTTAACGATTTTTAGGAGCTGTAATTTTAGAAAACTTTACAGACTCGAGGTAGTCAAATTTGACATCCTATAGGTTATTTCTTATTATAACAGGGTGTTTGCAAGATAAATTTTCTAAAAGCTTAGGTCTTCTTCTATAAATCTTTCATACAATTCAATTTGATCTGAATAGTAGTTTAAGAGATACAAATTTATTACTTTTACTATTTGTAAAAGCTGGGATTTTTTGAAATTGAGATAGTCAAATTCGACACCCTGTAGCTGATTTCGTATTATAACAGGGTGTTTAAAAGTTAATTTTTCTGAAAGCCTTGATCGTTCTTAACAACTTCTCCATACATTTCAATACGATCTGAATAGTTGTTTAAAAGATACAAATTTATTACTTATAACAACTTTCTTCAATTTGACCCCACTGTGTATGGTGATTGCATGTGGTATTTACTTACTTGTCCTTCATGATAAACTGCACACACAATTTAAAATTCCTTATGTTACTTGACCCATGCTAGTGAAATTTGTTTGTTACTTTACATTATTTATATCAAATTGTAATTATAATGAATCAAACAAAATTTGGAAATTTTTTTCGGTTTCTAAGGAAATTTTTAGAACTTCCTTAAGAAAATTTCCCGCAGAGTCCTTTTATTTGTTATAAATATTATATTTGCCTTTTATATAAATCCTTTCCTGCTTTTATAGATTTTGTTTGAACCCTTTTGACTGCACTTTAGTTCTAGTCAAATTACTTTTTTGGTGACTAAAATCTCCATCATTACTACAAGTTACTACCACTACTACTACTATCATACGCATGTATGTATGTGTGACTGTAGGACATCAAAAGAAATATTGTATGTTAGTAAGTAATGGCAGTAAATATTTAAAAGAAAATGTTTGTTAAAAGAACAATTCATTATAGTAAAAATCCTTGCATAATGTCATGCCACCGTAACCCACCATACCAAACCATAAGTATCTTCAACTGCTCCAACATTACTGTGTCATGGCATGTCATTGCATTACAATGCATTTCTTTTTGTCATTTCGTTTTATTCCCTTTAGTCAAAGTTTTTTTTTTCAAATTCTTTTGGCTTTTTAAGTATTTTCACTTGCCAGCCAGCCAGTCAGCGAGTTAGTGAGTGAGTCAGCCAGTCAGTCAGTTACTGTAAATTGTATAAAGTAAGTAACAAAGTGTATGCAGTCATGTTTTGCTAAATAAATAATGTCCAACCAGTAAGAATATCACAAGACTACTTACTATACTCACAAGTTGTTACTTGAGTTGTTATTTAAATTTCTTTTTTTCTTTCAGATTTTTTTTTCTTTCAAACCAGCATGTGAAAATATTTATTTACTGTGTGCAAATATTTTTATTATATTAAATAGTATTGGGTTATGAGAAAAATTCTGGGACTGGATTTGAAAATGAGCCAAAGAAAATTCGTTCTACTCTAAATTGAAAAGGATATCATTTAGTGTTAATAGTAAATCTGGCCCGATATAACAAAGATCAACATTGAGTGACAATCGTCCCTGACAGACAATCGATTACGAAAACTTTTCACAAAATGGTATCAAAAAGCCGATACCGAACCGCATCAATATGATCACAATCGTGATCGTGTGAGACCGAAACGAAAATATTTAGAATTAAATCTATAACTTCTGATTGGCTGATTGGATTTGCTTGAAATTTGGCGTAGGCGTAGCAGAGGAACATAAAATGTTATGTTTGGAAAAAGTGCCCAACAGACCTTTCAGGGGCGTAGCAAAAGGGGCTTAAATTAGAGTACCTCCGGCAAAAATTTTTGTAATCATGTAACTTATTAAATTTAGGTTTGGTTAGGTTATAAGAGTCGCCCGCCATAGCGAGTGCACTCGGAGACCATTAGGCCCATTGTGATGCCCTTTTTGAGAAGAAAACTCCTCTCCCTTTCCATAAAAAAAACCAACTTTCCGTTGGTCTATACAGAAACCAACCCGTACTCCTAACAAATCCAATCAGGTTTGAAAGTGGCATGTCATTGAGACAATCCAGATCATGGAAGAGTTGTCTACCGAGGTGTCTCAGTCTACGCTCTTTCACTGCTGGACATTCACATTACAAGTGCTGTACGGATTCCTCTTCTTCCTCATCTAAACAACTTCTACAAAAGCTATTCCCTGAGTAACCCATATGTTCCGACATAGCCTGATCATACAGTGCCCTGTGATTATGCCTTATCGATGATCTATCAAGAGAAAGTAATGCTCTAGTACTACTCCGAGATCGGAGTGGCCAGAGAGTTCTTGATAGTCTACATGTGGTGATTGAGGACCACCTGATTTTTATCTCATTCACCGCCCATTCATCAAGAGTATTGGTTACAGTAACGAAAGGAGTTAGAATATTCTCGCAAGCTAGTGCCTCGTCCAAAGACGATGCATTTACTGCGCATTCATCCGCCATTTCGTTACCTCGTATACTAAATTTAAAAGTGGCATAAATTTGGATCTATAAAAGTTATTGATTTGAATCTTTTTCTATAGAATTAAGAATTATTTTAGCAAAGTAATTTACAAGAAAAAAATCAAATTTATACATTTTCTGATTTTGGAAAATAAATTAAAATTTTTATTTAAAAAATAGTTTTTTTTTTTGAGGAACTATAAAGATTTTATCTGTAATAAAATCTTTGTTGGTTAAGATAAATTAACAAAAATTTAGACGAATATAGATTTTATTACATTAAATGAGAAAGTGAAAAAAATATTCAGATTTTTATGAAAATAATCTTAACAATTCCCAAATAAATTAACGAAAATCCCAAAAGTGTTATTTTTCACATTTTCAGCTATAAAATCCAATTTTTTCAGTCATTTCAATAAATTTTGCTTAAAAACCTAAAACAACATTCACTAAATTCCTAATCTGCATTCCACTTGCCGATTTGTGTTATGGAATTTTAGAAAATATAAACTGAAGTTCAAATTTTTAAATAAAATGGGTTAAATTCGGGAGAGTGTATACCTTGATTTTTTGGCTTGTTTTTTCTTTCCAAAATTTTGCCTCTTATAAAAGCATAAAACTATTATATGTTATTAAAGAAAATTTTATTTAAAAGTAAAAATAGTGAAGATACTTGTTTGAAGAAACACACAAAAAAGGTCGTAATTGGTCTCAATAAACATATGGACCTAAATTTATATTTTTAATAGATAATTTTGTTCCTTAACTAGGTAAAAAAAAAAAAAAAACTTAAAAATCAGTTGGAAATTTTAGGATAAATATGAAAAAAAACTAGAACAAGAACTTGAAAATTTTAGAAACTTAAAAATTCAAACGCAAATAATTCAAAAACTATAAGAGCTAAACAGGACATGCATTAAAGTTTTCTGTAGGTATTATAAAAGCCTACAAATATATATAAAAATATTTTTTAAATCTGACAAACAAAAAAGGGGCAAGAGATAAAAATTTTTTTATGTCGGAGGTATTCAGATTTGAGCCCTCTTAGTTCGGCCTGTGAGCAAAGAGGGCTCACAGGCTTTATACTTACCAACTTTATTAACATATACACATCTCTCCACCAAAAACTTTTTTCATCATTCCAATAACTTTTCTTTTCTTTAGATTACTTTTCTTACTTTCCTACACTCTTAAAACATTTCTAAAATAACGTTAGTATTTTGTATTGCACTTAACTTCTAAGGAAATACTACATTATTCATTTATTTACCTACATAAAGAAAAAATAATAATGATAATCTACCAAACAATTGTATGTCTGTCCGTCTGTCCGTCCATCCTACCGACCAAATGTCTTTAGTACTCTGCATGTTTCATGAAATATTTATTGACTGTAACCAACGAAAATAAATCTTTTTCCCAACAAAAAGCAAATATACAAAATAAATTTATAAATTCATTACAACACTAGTAATAAGAAAACAATTAAAATATAATTAAATTAATATATGAAAAAAAAATAAATAACAAGATATAAGCACTTGATAAGTACGAATAATAATTTATTAATTTCAACACATGCTCATTTATTTTCATATATTATTTATTTTTAATGAGAATAATAGGACACGTGAATTTTTATTTTTATTAATTGGCAGTGAAATATTTTGAGAACCCTATAAAAGAAAATGTTTTATAATTGGATGATTTTAATTTTTAATAAAATTAGTTGTATAATCCTAGATTACCCCAGTTAGCATTGCTTTACAATTACTAATATTTATTTAATAAGGGAGGCACAACTCCCCTACGAAATCTGGGAAATAGTACACACCCCTCCCTAACTGACATGAGAATCATTAAAACAATTTCCTAAATTCACTAATATGGGGGTTAACACACCGTTAGTCCTACCCCTCCTATTTATATCTTATCAAAGCAAAATGTTCAGAAAATACTTGTCACAAAAATTTAGAGCTCTATCTTTAGACCATTAAAAATATTTGCCTCATATGGAGGGTACCATTTCCCCAAGTCCTAGCCATTCCATTTATATCTGAACTTATGAGAATATTATTTTTATTGTAATTATTCATAACATATATGACATTTAATATTTTCATTCTATGAGGGGTACTATTTTCCCTGGTCCTATCCATTTCATTTTACTTGGTCCTATCCGTTACATTTTTCCTGGTCCTATTAGTTCCATTTTCAATATAAGTTTGCTTTATGTTTTATGAGAAGGATATTCCCGCGAAATTTTAAGATTTTTACTGTAACATTATTTAAATTAGTCGATAATTAATATTCTCTTTCTATGGGAGATATCGTTTCCCCTAGGTTTGTCCGCCTCATTTACATATCATTTATGTAAATTGATAAAAAAAAATTATTTACCCAAATTCTCTTTAATAGTTCAGGATAATAAATACATACTGATAGTAAATATTTATTTTGTATGGGGATTATTACCATTCTTTCTGCTCCTATCGAAAAATGAAGGAGCTAATTTTACTTAAAAAATGATACCAATTCTTCAGGTAGTCACTACAGTTGAAAACAACTTAACTTAGATGGAGTGTTTTACCAACATATGATGGTATATAGGTCCGGGTTCACACACAGCAATTTTTCTTGCCGCAATTCTTACTTTGTTGACGAAAGAGGTAAAGAGTATGTAAAAGTTTAGTATTCTCTTCTCCTCTCTCTCCTATAAACTCAGAATTGCGGCAAGAAAAATTGCTGTGTGTGAACCCGTGCTAGATTATAATATTTTTTGGTTGATTTCGGTTTTGACATTTTAGAATTTAAAAATGAAATAAAAACATTTTGGAAAATTTCCCAAAAAGATATGATTTTTTTCAAACTCAGATTAATATAAAATTTTATCGGATAAATGTATGTAAATGATGCTTTTAGTACTATTATTTTGGAATTTTGTAAAATATTGTAAACAATCTTGCAATTATTTTCAATAAATTGCAGGGGCCACATTATGGCCGATATGTTAAAAAAACGAGGCAAAATGTGAGGGTAAAATTTGATTATAGTAGAAGATACGAGGACGAATCAATAAGTCCGCGAGTTTTTGAATGAAACTCAGTGTTTTTTTCAATAAAATAATAATTTTTCAACGTAAACCCTTTTAACTCAATAGACTTAGTCTATCGTTTCTCTAGAGTTTGTATCGCTTCCATAAAATATTATTTTTCTAGGTCCTTAAATAGGCACTTGTTTGTTCAAAAATTTCATCGTTTGGAAATAGAAATTAATCACTAGGGGCTAAATCCGGAGAATATGGCGTATGAGGTACCAATTTGTAGCCTAATTCATAGAATTTTGCCATTGAGACTGCACACGTATGAATCGGAGTATAATCTTTATGAAAAATAACTTTTTTGTTGGCCACATGGGGTCGTTTTCGTCTGATCCTCAGTATATTAGTCTTATAAAATGCCATAATATTCGCCTTTTATTATTTCTATTTTTTTTAAGATAATCGATGTAGATCAGTGATAAACAAAAAGCTCTTTAAAAAATAATTATTCACATACACATACATTTTACGTATTTTAAAAAACAAAGCGCCATGAACCTACTCTGGTGAAAGATAGAATGTCACTGAATTTTTTTTTCTAAGCTGTTTGTTTCGTTGACGTTCGTGCTATGTCTGTGTAATAAGCCGATAATGTTCGGGCCCTGAGATAAGGTTGGCTATCATTGATGTAGATTATCTCGCGTGCATCCCAAAAAACTGTTGCCATCACCTTATCGACCGACAAACTTACCTTGGCCTTCTTCAGAGCAGGTTCAACCGAAGAAATCCATTGTTTAGATAGCTGCTTGGTCTCCGGAATACTGTAATGGATCCATGCTTCACCCACAACGCCACAAAATCTTATTCGGGCTGCTGTTAAAAAACTCCAAATAATCATTTGAAGTTTTCACACATTAACGTTTATAGTCAATTGAGAGCAAATGCAGCACCCATCTTACAGACAACTTTCTTAAGCGCAGCTGTTCATTTAAAACCGAAACCACACTGCCATACGAAATGCCTATGGCATCAATAATCTCACGCACTTTTACTTTTTGGTCGGCCAACAACATATCGACATTTTCGGGTGTACTGACTCAATTGACCGTCCAGAAGGTTCAGCGTCATTTGTACTAGTGCGACCACAACGAAAATCAGTAAACCAAGTTTTTACTATTGATATGTTTAATCGTGTATTCGAAATTAAATTTTTGAAGCCCAGGAAAATTGAAAGCCTATTGAAAAGAATTTCCAACATATCTGGTTGAAAAGTATCACTGTTAGCTCAGTATTAAGGCTATTTGGTGTAAAAGGTTAATGTTAATATAGGGCTGAAAACATATTAAGTCCAAAAAGCTCAAAACTGGAATGCTGCAAAAAAAAATGGAAGGCAATAATAGAGCACGGATATTAAAATCAAATTTCATACAAAAATTCTCAAGTTGTAAAGTGCAGGACGAAACGTATCTTTTGACAGATTTTTTGCAGCTTCGTTCTCAAATTTTGTATATTGCTGATGCTCGAGGATATGTTAAAATATGTTTAGGAACTGAAAGCTGTCAAAAATTCCTAAAGAATTTCTGGTTTTGCAAGATTTATGCAGTTACGGCAAAAGAAACAAGTTGTTTGTTACTGTGGGCTTTATAAATACTGCAAAAAATCTTTTTCCTTTTATAAGAGAGCACAATGGGTCTACATATTTTTGGTACGATTTAACATCATGTTATCACCTAAGAATGCTTTGGAGTGGTACCAAAAGAATTATATAGTACTTGTATCAAGAGAAGTCAATTCTCCAGAGCAAAACCAATAAAGAGCAAAAACCAATAAAGAGATTTAAGACTTTTGTAAAAAGAGAAGAAGAAGTGTCCCAAAATGTCGAAGATTTTAAAAGAAGATGGGTAGACAGTTGCAAAAGTAAACAACTTCAAATCTGTAATGTTTAAAAGTATAAAAATTATATTTTTCTATAGTCTGTAGTATTTTATCAATTACACACAAAAACAATCAATACTCTGGGAACAACCGTTTCCAAGTTTCTGAATTTGATATATGTTAAAATTTTTATTATATGCGAAAGCACTTTTTTATATACCAGAGGTGACCAAATTTGTAGTTCAACCTTCTAGAAACCATTCCCATCAACGGCCTGTGCTCTTGCAAATAAACTCATATGTATATAAACTCTGTCTAATCTTTTGTTAAAATATTGTTGTTACTTAACAATTTTATCTCTCTGATGGTCGCTAATTGATCATTTCTGCAAAGAAATCTAGACATTACAACCACCTTAGTTCCCTCCCCATAAATCTCTAGCCTCTTTTCGTAGGCTAAATAATACTTCTGCTATGTCATTAATATTTTAAAGAAATATTTACACTTGGTTCTATTTTCAATAACTTTCTCACAACTGTTGCATATTAAGTGGCAGAACTGTGCTGCCCTTTAAAACATCATGTAAATTTATTCCAAATGCAAACCTACATCAAAACCATGAACATTGAGGTATCACATGTACATTTTTGTTGAAGCCGCTACCACGGCAGCTGTTGATTAATTAGCTTGTTTGAGTGACTGGTTTGTTAATATATATTTTTTTTTTTTTCTTTCTATAAAAAATAAATTAGTTGCAACATTGTATTGTTGATAAACAAACATGCAAACAAATAAATACAAATATTAACATTAATATAATATTTTGAATTAAGTGATTTAGGGATGGGCAAACTTTAAATGTGAAGGGCGCCAAAAAAATCTTAAGACCTTGGAAATGAAAAATAGGAAATTTTTAAAGGTATATTTTAGCACTAGGGAATATTATAAATTTAGAAAGTTATAGTCAGGGCATTTATATATTTCTGAATAGTGATTCTATTTTTAATAAACATTTGCGACAATGAGTGTTTAAATAATTTGATTAAATCAAAAAAATTATATTTGAAGTATAACTAAATCTATTTATTTTTATAATGCTGGCTGATATTCAAGATTCATTAACAAAAAAAAAAGAAGCAAACAAAAAAAAATCAACCAAATGTTTAAGAAAACTTCTCCCATATTTCTATAATAAATGTCAAAAATTGACATAAGTTCTCATATGAAACCTTGATTATAGTGCCATAGATATGTTCAAACTGCAATAGAGCCATGAATCTTATATATATATAAGAAAGAATACACCTTAGTCAGCTAGCTAATGACTAAAAATCTACAATGCAATTTACAGTGATGATGGCGTCAACATGCCTGACGCCATCATTGCCATCATCATTATCATCATCATTGTTTTTGTTGTTTAGTATGTAATAAATAGAAATAAAATGTAGAAACAAATATAGAAAATTGAAAATAAAAGCTGCAAGAAAAAAATCATATTTTTTTGGTTTTGTTTTGCTCTCTCTATACTTAAACTACAATGTTGTTTAGAAATGAAAATAAAAATGTTCTTTTCAAATCATCTATCAAATGTGTGGACATTAGGGTGACCCCTTTGGTATCAATGATGCCAGCTCATATAAAATTATACTTAATTCTAAGACATTATTTCTCAAAATTTTGGCCTTGACCTCTTGCGTCTCAGTGTATCGTACATTGTTCAGTTAATTTCACAAATTTCAGTATCTTCATTGGATTCGTTCCTCTCAGTTCCTCAAAATTCTGAAAGAAGTATGAATCAAGACATTTAAATCTGTAAAGTGGTAATGCAAGACATTGGCAAAGGTAGTGGAAGGTGTCCTCCTCTGCATCATTGCACCAACTACATATACTCACTGTACTAAGATCAATTGTGTGCAGGAAATAATACCTTAGTTCATTATGGCCTGTAGTAATACCTATATACCGTCTCAGTTCGCGTTTCTCCATACTAAGTAAAGAGTTTAGCGAATTTTTATTTTCTGGTTTCCATAATATCTTCATTTGTTTGCAACGTGGAGAATTTCGCCACATCTCGTCTGATTTACTGTTGAATTCCCCCCATATCCCAAGATAAATTAAGTTCAAACCTGGATAGATGCAAGTTGTGTTTACATACATATCTGCTTCTGCTCGTGCCAACTCGTCAGCATATTCGTTTCCTTGTATATTATTATGACCCGGTATCCAGCACAGTTTCAATGAGTGTTGTTCGTTGAGAACCTGAAGCTCTCGGCGACAACGGCTGAATACCTTTGATCTAATATTCCTATTACAGAGTGATTTTAACGTAGCTTGACTATCTATGTATATTGTGATACCGCTCGTAAATATCGGTCTTATAGATATAAGTCCGGCTGCATCATACACGGCAAAAACCTCTGCCTGGAAGAACTACATGCATCATCAAGCCTAGCGCTGTAGGTAATATTAAATTTTTCACAGAAAACACCACAACCTGTCCCATTTTCTTTCCTTGAGCCATCAGTAGTCAGTAGCAACATTCATATATTGAGATCCACCAATTAATGCTGAGTGTACAAAGTTTCTAATAGTCAGGTGTCCAGTTTGGCCCAGCCTTACATAGCGGGACCACGTCCATTATTCTGCACATAACCTCAGTTGCAGTTTATTTACGAGCCCCAGATATGCAAAGTGCAGCCACTTTGTTGACCCGCTCAAACAAACAAGTTTGAAAATTAAAAAATATACAAAAACGATTTCGGTATAACCTCTAGAGGATTATATTGAATTATTTTAGTCTTATTGTTTTTAATATTTGTGTATAAAAATTAAAATTATTATTTTTTTATATTAGAAATTTTGAACTTATTATAACCTGGTTCTAAATTTTTGTTATGTCATTAAATGTGCGTTCCAAAGTGTATTCTTGCAATACCAAATTTTCAAATGGTTTCTTTAGTAAAAATATGAAAAAAATCCGAAAAACTCACAAAAGTCTAATGTCAAGACCAACATTTTTAGAAACGATGCCTGAGAATACAAGTAAATTTTCATTTGAGCTGGAAACATGGACACTTTTTATTTTGGGGCCACCCTAGTGGACATATTTTGTTGTTTTGTCCACCTCTTCTATGATGCAACATATTTTATATACTCGTATGTATATTGCAGTTGATGCTTATATTGAGTTCTTTTTTTCTCTCTAGAATAGATGACCCAGTACACATTGAGTTGACCACTATTGTGTCTTTATTTGACATTAAAATTCCTCAAATTATAAACTGTAAATGAATGATTCTATGAGTGTTAAAGTATGCAACAGAAAATTTTTTAAACTATGTATGTATGAGTGGCAGTATGTATGTGTATTAGGGTATACTGCACACAGAAAATTTCCAATATGTAGCTTCAACAGCCCAGCAGTTTTTAGACAGTAAGATTCAATAATGTACAGTAACCTGCCGCTCTCCATCGGTCTCTATTGAGCTTAAGGAGTGCATTCAAAATAATCTTAATATACATAAAATTAAAAACATGGAAACTGTTGATCATAGAATTTTCATTGTTCTTTTGTTTAATTGATAATATACTTCAGATCATAGAAAATATTACTTTTGTTCTTCTGAACTTGTAGACCTTTTCCGGTAACCCTTTCATTTCAGATTTGATAGTTGCTTCAGTTACATTTTTGGAACAATCTGCCTATTTCCTTTTAAAATCTTCAATATTTTGGAACATCTTTTTGGTCTCTACAATTCTCTCTTCACATTATCTCTTCAAGATGCCTAGCTCCAGGTAATTTAGAGAATGGACCTCTCCTGGAACAACAACTAGGTAATTGTCTTGGTATCACTCCAGAGCGTTCTTAGGTAGTAACATGATGCCAAAGCGGACCAAAAATACGTAGACTTTTATGGAAAGGAAAAATATTTTTTCACAAAAATTATTTGTTGTAATTTGCGGTACTTATAAAGCCCAACTTAACAAAAAGCTTGATTCTTTTGTCGCAACTACATAAATCTTGCCAAACCAGAAGTGAGAATTTTTTATGAAATTTAAATTTAATTTTCGTGCCCTTTTCTTGGCTTCAACATTTTTTTACAGCAGTCCAGACTTTAACATTTTGAAACTTTATATGTTTTCAAATTCGCATTTGCTCACAGGAGTGTTTTTCTACCAGATGTGTTTGGAATTCGTTTAAATATGATTTAAATTTTCTTGGCCTTTAAAATATGATATGGACCTCTTTCCTACCCGAGCCATGTTTTCTATCAATTATAGAATTCTCCTGATACTACTAAATAATATTTGAAATGATTTGACAGCCGACATTGTTTGGGCAATTATTTGTAGGACCAATTTGGATTTTTTTTAAATTGTTAAATAATTAATATCAGGTTTACCTTTTTCGTCAAACTCACAACAAATCAAAATGGTTGTCATTTAAAATAATAACTGACATATTTTTCAAAGATAACTAGATCAAAAATTAAAAAATCAATATTGCTTCGGAAAAAAGTTATGAGGAAAAACGTGTGTTAAGTTTTTTTTCGATCGCACTCCTTATTAGCAATTGATACTTTACTGACTCTGAAGTAAGCGGAAAGTCGAAAAAATGTTAACTGATTCATAGTTACACTTTGTAACCGTTAAAAGCTACCTTTTGGTCATTGAAGTACCCATTTGTATTTTCATCGGTCCTTAGGTAGTCGTGGAGGTGATTGTGACACTATGAAGTCGTTAAGGTGGGAATAGACTTCCTCCTAAGACAATCCAATTTTAAGTGACTAGTCACCTGGCTTATGTACGCAACTGACACCATTGACTGCTGGGAGATTTTATTGAAGTGACTTCTTAGCAGGCTGTATAACTTCTTTAATATTTTGAAAAAAATCCTTATAAATCAGTTCCATATCCTTTATTGTTCTTATTCTATGGACCTCGGGATTTTACTGCCAAAAGTTAAAAAAGTTTAGGGTTTAATAATTTTAATGTACATCATCCAATTTCAATTAAGTAAAAATTCCTGTCGTAAGAGTCGCTAAAAAATTTACCCCTTATCCTAAAAACGGCCTTCTAAATTTCATTAATTTTTTACACAATATTGACATAATTGACGTTATAGTGTAAAAATTTTAAAGCAGAAACAAAAAATTCGATGCCTTTTTTTGTCAAAATATATTTATAACTTCAAAGAGATTACTCTACAATAAAAAACTTTGGTCTTGTTTTCAAGTAGTCAAATTACACTAATTTCAAAATTTAAACCATTTTATATGAAAGTTTTGACTTTCAAGTCTATATTTTTTAAAATCCCACAGCCAGAATCGGCAAATATAATGCAGTTGGAATAAATACAATTTTGTTCAAAATCTTCAATTAAAATCTATGGGACTTCGTAAAAATGTGGATTTCATAGCCGAATTTATGAATGCTTTTTTTGGAAATTATGGGATTCTTTTTTATAAAAATTATAAAGTCTATATTCACTAAAAATTTCGTTAAAATATCTTTAATAACAACGATTTATTTACAGAAAAAACGTAGTTCCTCAAAATATATAATTACTAATAATAATAATAATAATAATAATAATAATAATAATAATAATAATAATAATAATAATAAATAAATAAATAAATAAATATATATATATATATATATAATAAAATTTTGATAAAAAAATTTATAAACATTTTACTTTAATTTCAAAAATTAGAAAATGTTCCAACTCTTTTGAAAGAGTTCTTCTTCGAAACCTGATATTGTTATATTCTCTCTCCTGTAAAATTATATGGAACCAAATGTAAAATAAATGGCAATAAGTCTGAATCTCCGAGAACACTGAACCGATTTAGCAAGTCTTAACTGTAATTATGCCATAATGGGCCAAAGTTGATCATCTTAAGAGGGGAAAACTTATCAGTGCTTATAAATTTTGCAAATATTTAATCAATGCGATACCATAAGCTAGATATTCACACAGAGTTCACACTACCCCTACTTCGAAATATCAAATATAAATTAAGGGCCCTTGAACTTGTTGTACAAATTTCCTTTTCACCTTATTTGGACGGGGCAAGTCCATTTTTTGTTTCCATATTAATATCGATCCTCGAACTATATTTACAACATTTCATTTTAGTACATGCCTTTGTTTATGAGATATCAGAAGAAAAATATAAGACGAAACTACTTTGTAACCCCGTTTTTCTAGTAGTTTTCCTATTTTCAAAATGAAAATATTTGAGCCAAATTTGGTTTACCAAGGTGGTCCCCAGCAAACCTTACCTTCCTTTAGGATCTTACCAGGAGTCAGGAAATATGAACCCTATAGTTCATTTTTCCATATGTTTCACATGGAATAAAAAATTGAATGCATATGGCTATAAAACTAAACTTTTTTAAAGTCGCAATCCAATTAAGTTCTAAAATAGCCTACAACTATCTCTGGAACTAGTACTGTTTGTCTCTCTTTCAAATTTCTTTAAAAATGGGGAGTTAAAAAATTATTAAAAATATCTATTTATTCGGAAGTAAGAAAAAATATATGTGTTTGCTGGGTTTTAAAATATGTTCGCATATGTACTATATTAATTTAAAGCACATACTACATAGAATACTATTTAATTTTTTCTTAACGCTACATTACCATTGCTTTTATGCTCATACATATAGTATCGTAGTCATCAGCATCATCATAGCAGCAGCCACAATAACGCCAGCATATTCAACTATATTTTACAAAGATTTATATATTTAGTCTCAGTGCAATAATAGTTCTCATATGTGGTCACTTTCTAATGACGTTGGCTGTTGTTTACAAAAATATGACTATTTGTTGTTGTTTTTAGCAAAAGATTCGTAACAGAAAATAATTTTAAAAATTTCTTAGAAAAAAAAAACGTAAATATTTTTGTAAATAAACATGAGAAAGTGATAAACCATTTAAAAATATGCATGGATGAATAAGATGAAATAACTTGAATCATTTGTGCTATTTTATTCAGAAAAAAACCTAAATATTTTTAGAAATAATAATTAAAATATAATAAAAATAAAGAAATTTAATGATTGATATAATGATATGAAACTTTCGTTTTTTAAATTCACTTTCACTTTATTAAAAATATTATGACTAAGTGTAAATTGGAAAAAAAATCTGATTAATTTGCAAATGGGTTTGTGATATTTCCATTTTAAGTAGACATTTCAGGTTCATTGAATATAGTGATAAATTTTACAAAAGTATGATATGTCAATATCCATGTTAGATTAAATTGGCAGCCGTCTGAAGCATAGCTAACTTGGATCCAAAATAGTTGCTATTGTAAAGGCGTTTATTCCTCTTATATAACCATAACTATTAATGGAACCAGAAGCAGAATTGTTCTTATTGTTGCAGTAAATGAAACACAAGTGAACTCACTGTCGATATGATCCTTTTATGTTTTCAATTCACTTTCTCTTAAGTAAAAAATATTTAGTTCTAATAACGAAACCTAAATGGATAAGACACCACGAATGCTGATGAAATGTGAAGCGGCACAGAAAATACGTACTCCATTCTGCTAGTGTCTAATTATAGTCCACGAACTCTGCTTTGGTGAAATATGCCAAAAGAGATCCAGGAGCACGAGTTGAACAGGTTCTCATTGTGGCTGTAAATGAACCACAAGTTAACTCACGTATTTGCATGCTCTTACTGAGCATGTGAACCAAACCAAGGCAGCTTAGGTCAAGTTAGTTTAATTGTTTTAATAAAAACCCACACAGCTGGCGTGGAGTCTGTTGCTCCATTCCGACCTCAGTTGAGCCAGAACTACTCTTTTTCTCCGCGGCAGATTTTTCTCGTTATCCGCAATTGAATGTGGGCGGCCTTCTAGAACGACATTCAAGCGGTAACCTGCAACCGCGGAATCGATGGCGACTCTGTGAATGTCGTTCAAAGCTGTAGTGTACGAGCTGCGATCTATCCAGATCCTGGGCATATCTTAGAATGCTCTCCTCGTACTTACGAAGGTCATATCTGACATGCCTCGGGAAAGAATCCGACTGTGTGATATTGAAGATTGGATCTTCCATCCGATGACATCCCAGGAGAAACTGTTTGGTTAACATTACTTTATGTTCCTTGTCCAGTAGTACCTTCGTTTCCTCGTGTAGGTGGTGTGGAGAGGTCTTGTGACGGTCCTTAATGCTGCATTTTGATAGCTTTTTAAATTTCTCCACTGGGTAACACTTAACAATGGAGACCTCACAGGAGCATAACTGACTTCTGACCGACCAATCGTTTTGTATGTAGCTAACAAGGTTTCTTTATCCATACCCCATGTGATGCCGGCTAGCGCTTGTGCTGCCTTGTTTCTACTTCGCAATTCGTGCGAGATTGCAGTAGCATGAGCTGAGGAGATAAATAGACGGTCAAAGGTGACCCCAAGGATTTTTGGGTGGTTCACTGTCAGAATTTTAACTCCATCGACAAAGACGCCAAGTTCGAGTTTTACTTCCTTCGTCCACGTGGTGAAGAGTGTTGCTAAAGACTTCAAAATTTTTTACGAATTTCGTCATCGTTGATTGTTGTGTGTGAAGTCCACTAACCTGGTCATAGTACCAAGTAAAACTCACAGATCATATACTGTTACATAAACAGGTTGTAATCTAATAAACTGGATTTTTCTGTTCGAAGATATTCCTATAGCTCAGGAGTTGACAACATACTCTTCTGTCTCCCTCTCTCCTGGCCTTGCCACTGCATAGCCGACAGCACAATAAACTATCATGTGACCTTATACTGGATCACATGATAGTTTATTGTGCTTTTATGTCACCAATTTTTAAGTTGTAGGTAAGATTTCGGAAATTTCCAAGGTACTGTCTTCTGTCTAACTTAACTTAAACAAAAATAAATCAAAATAAAGTTAAAGAGTGTTAATACACAGAAATTAATATATTATGTATGAGCTATATATTAAGAAGTAATTTCACCGAGAAGACAAGCAGGCGTGATGGAGACCATCCTTACAGTAACAACCGGCCGTACTTGGTACCGGAGGAGACCCGTTGGCGACTAGGTTCCTTTAAACACTAACTAGCCACTACAGTGTTTATCAGAGGGAAATTTACAGAATTTTTTACCTTACAGACGAATATTATTATAATTGTTTACTTAATGTCAAATTCTTCTAAATGTAAACAAATGTTAAGTATATAGATACATACATATATGTATATAAATATGAACCTACATCCACATTATTGTACCCTTTAACATTTTGTTAAATTTGTTTTCAACTAATTCTTATCAGATGTGGTTGATATTTATAAATAATTTATTTTTATCTTACATTCACAATTAAATATGGGCATTTCCTAAGAATTTGGTACTTTCCCAAGCAAACTAAGTACTTATGTATATATATAGATGTATTTCTAATCGTAAACAAACCACTCTATATAGTGTATATAAATTCTCAGACATTTAAACATGCTGGTGTTTGTTTGTGTTTTTTTTTTATTAAAGCAGAAATTCCGTAATGAATTTAAATCGGAAATGCCTCATAAATGTTAAAAATAGAAATATTATTGCAAAGAAAAAAAAAACGCTGCAATTAAAAATAAAAACATTACAAATTTATTATTAATATTGTTGTCTACAATATTAAATCGAAATAGGCATTTTGCGGTTTTTATGAAAAATAATAAATTAGATTTATAATTGAAAGAAAGCCAGATATAGTAGGTCAAGCTCGACCTACTATGTCTTCTATACATCATTGTGCGCATCAAAATTCGGACAGAGGGCTTCTTGTTTTTTCACCTGTGGCCAATTGTCGATACGTGAATTAAGAATAAGATATAACATACGAAATCAGAATACGTCGATACTAACATTTAGATGAATTAATTCACTTTTACGTGATTCCCGAAAGTGGAACATTTATGGGCCTATGGCGATAGTTATTTATCTATGGTGATGGTTATTTATTTATTTAATCATTCATTTCAAATTTTTTTACATTTTAATGGGATTTACACTCGTGAAAGTGATTTTCTGAAGAGGGGTTCATATAGGAGCTACGATAAATGATGGACCATGAAATTTTGCACACAGATTTTAATCTCTATTGAAATTATATGTGATAAATATCATATCACATGTATTTAGGTAATTTATGATCGTTAAACCCCTTATTCGGATGGACATTTGTTCGAGGTTAGGTGAAATAATGGACCAATTATAACCAATTTCAAAACGCTTGGTTCTTGGACTATAAGAAGCTAGTGTATTCAAAAATGTGATTTGTTGTTTGTTTAAAAGGTTTACATGGACGGACAGATAGACGTACATTATTAAATCGAATCACGTAGAGGTTCTAAGTCGTTTGGTATAAATTAAGGTGGGTTTTAGACCAATATTTTTGGGAGTAACAAAAATCAGCACAGACGCATAATATCCACCTCGTTTATGGTGATGTGCGGTATAATATAAAAATATAATGAGGTCATTCATTGGAATATTAATTTCTTTGTTTCTATGTAGAGTAAGACTTATTTTTTAATAGTTCTGGATCTGGAGCCGTCAAAATTTTATAATCTATGCGTTGTCGATATACCTATATATCCTTTTGTAATGGAACATGATGCTAAATGGTAACTTAACTGTCTCCGAAAAGTCAACAGTGGAATTAATTTTGTGACTTCCTTGAGCTATTATATAATACAGGCGCGGATCTACCTCATGCTCTTGGGCGAGGAAAATATAATGATTTTCACCACTATTTTACTTTAAGATTTTCATTTTGTGGAGACAAATTTCCCTTTTCCCCTCCCCGTGGATCCGCGTCTAATATAATAAGCTGAATCTATGGAATCCATTATGTTAACTTTTATCTCTTAAAACCAGATAAAATATTTGACTAAGCATTCATATAAATAATCCATTTCAAATAAATTCAATTTCAAATATTTTTTTTTTTTTTCTTTTGAAGCAATTTTTAATTAAAGCTTTGATGTGGCCAACAAATACCATTAAAAATGTCATAAACTTGAAAATTATATAGTAAACCAAATTAAAAGGTCCATAAACTTTCTTACTAATATCTTTCGTTAGCTCATATCAAAATCAACCGCCTTGATATTTAAATTTAAATTTATTTGTTTTCAAAATTTCAAAAATTATACGTTTTTTTTTTTCTTTCTTTTAATTAAATAGTAATACAATAAATAAACAACAAATAAATAAATTACTACAAACAAAAAATATATGTATATTAGGGTGCCCCAAAAATAAAACCATTTTCTCAATTTGTAGAATTTAAATAATTTTCTATAATAAAATTTTGTTTAAAGAAATATGGGTTTTGTTAATATAAATATAATATGATTGCGGCAATTATATAATTAATCTAAGAAACATAATATAAATAAAATATAAAACATATGAATAAATCTCTCTCTCCCTCTCTCTCTGCATCTTACAAATACTATAGTATTTGTGTAATATAAACTTTGATGTAGACTTTAATTTTTATCTGCAAAAAACGGATACCACGCTAATGTTCATTCATTACTGATGACAAATTTAATTTAAATATAGTAATTAATTTTGTATTTTTTTTGCATTTAGCCAACAAATGTCATTGTTTATTTATTTTGTGTTTATCTGTTTAGAGGTTCATTGAATCGACATTTTTGTTTCTTTTACCTTTCTCTCACTTACTGCCCCAATCTCTTCTTCGTAGCCATTATAGTAAATCAAGGTGATAAACAGAAAATAATACAAATTTAATGTAATTGAAAACATATAAAAATATTTTGAAAATTTTAAAATTTATTTAAAATAACATGACATGCAAAAAAAAACTTTAAAATATATATGCAAGTGTGTACAAAAAACATTGATGCATTTAATTTAATATAAAAGCGAAAAATAATTTTGTAAAAAAAGACGACCCTGAGCGCATATTTTTAAAGAAACAAAAAAACAAACACACGTTTTTGCAACATGACAAACCAAACGAACCGAAACATGCATACATATTGAAATTTATTATTTTTTTGCAAAAAAAATATAATAATTTTAATAATATAAAAATAAAAAGATTTGTTTTGATTTTAGAAAATTAAATAAAAAAAACAACTAATGTTTTTACACTGAGAAAATAATAGAAGCAATTGTAAATATAAAGGGAATATTAATCCTTTTCAGCGGGAGAGTAAATTTTATTCCTGATTTAAATGCTTTTTAAGTTTTTCCATTTAAAATCAACATTTCCTTATTAAGACCTTTCAACATGGTGCTGTCTTCATCTGAGATAATTCAGTTACGTGATCCAAAAAACCTTAAGTGAGAACATAATTGGTTTAACCTTTTTTTATGAAAAATTCTTCTTCTACAACATGACATGGAATCCGTTTTGACATTGAATCACTGACTTCGTAATTCTTTAAAAATATAATAAACCATTATATGAACGAAAAAGTACCACAATGCCCCCTAATGGATTTTCATTAACTTAATTTAAAATTATAGTAAATTCAAAAAGTACCATCAGAACAAAAAGATACCATAAAATCTCCGCTTATGGATTCACATTCATTTAGGACTACATATCATTAATTTCATCTTTCTACGTTCATAATTATAAAAAAATCAAAAAGACCGCTCTTGTGAATTCTTTCCCATATAGGACCATGTATATTTAATTTCATGTTTCTAGGTTAAATATTACAGGAAATTCAAAAAGTACCATTCAAATAACAAAAAAGTTCCACAAAGTCCCTTGTTATGGATTCTCATACACTAAGGACCACATAACCCTAATTTCATGTTTCTAGGTTCATAATTTTAAAAAGTACCATTCAAATAACAAAAAAAGTACCACAAAGTCCCCTCTTATGAATTCTCATTTAAATTTCAAAAAAGTACCATTCCATTCTTATGGATTCTTATTAACTAAAGACCACATATTCCTAATTTCATGTTTCAAAGTTCATAATTATAGAAAATGCAAAAAGTACCATTAGAAAAACGAAAAAGTACAACAAAGTTCCCCTTTGTGAATTCTTTCCAACATCGGACCATGCGTATTTAATTTCTTGTTTCTATGTTAAATATTACAGAAAATGCAAAGTACCAATAGAAGAACAACAAGTACCAAAAAGTCCCACGTGCCACGAATTCCACTCTTGTGAATTATTATCCACATAGGACTACATTTACTTAATCTTATGTTTTTAAGTTTAATATAATTGAAAAATCATTTAGTTTGAATAAAATGTAATTTCCCGCCTTTAAACCTTTTTTGGTACTTTTTTCACCCATCGAAGTATCAAAAATTGTATTCCAATTAATTTCTAAATTGTAGTGATATTCCATATTAAAATACTCATATGAATATTTCAATAATTATATAAAAAAATATTTTATGAAAAAAGTACCCCTTAAACGTTTGAAATTTTAAAAAAGTACCAAATTTGTATTTCTCATTTTTTTATAAATTATGAATACGACATAAATTTTATCTGTATGTTGATTGGTTTCAAAGATACATATGGTGCCAAAAAAGTACCAAATGCAAGTCTACCTACGTTCCAAAGTTCGTCTCTCTAGCTTCAGCCGTTTTTGCTATGGGATGATGCATCAGTCAGTAACGTTACTCTTTTATAAATATAGATTAAACTTAAACAATGGTTTCTAAATACTTTACATAAATGCACTGAATTTTTCATCAAAACGTAATGCATTTTTTAGAAATTATTTTTAGTTTAAAAGGCATAGAATATTCTATTTTATGCCTTTTTTTATCATTTCGCACATATACTTTTATATGCCTTCTATTACTACTTATCTTGGTTATAACTTTTATAAGATATTTAAAATTGCAAAAAATATTTACAATCTGCAATCAAACTATCTTTCTCAAAGTGCAGTCAGTCATCATATAAATAAACTAACGTCTATTTATAAAAGACAAATAAAAATCCAAAACCTCAAGTCATTTCACTATTTCTTCTCTTTAGGTTTTTTTTATTAGTTTGTTGGTTATTTTGGTTTTCTTCATTTATTATTCCAAGAATCATGCCTGCACTTTTTATATCTTCAACTACAACCCCTTTAAAACACGTGCTAAAGTCATCATTGTACGCCGTCATTATTATAAAACATTATTACTTACCACTTTTTTTTTATTAGTCAAAATTGTAACTTTTTGTGTACTTAGTTAGCCAAAGTTCCTATGGCTAGGCGCCATAGAACTTCAACTTAAATAAACACTTTTCAACACTCCATTATTACAATTTAATTGTATGTGTGTGTTTTTTATTTTATTTTTTATTATTTTTTTCAAAAGTATTTTTGCTTTAAATTTTTTTATATATCAGCTCACACTTTCTCGTTACTGAAGTCATAATTATTACCTGTAATAACGGCAAAATAATAGTACAACTACTAAAATGTGGTAGTACTAACGATACCAATTAAATAACTGTATTTTAGTAACATTTTATTATTGTATTTTGGACAAAACACTTCAATTATAAAAAAGGGAGTAAAGGAAAAAAATAGAAATAAAAAATTTAAATTAAAATGTAGTGAACATTTTAAAGGGAGTTTAAGTAGTTATAGCGTTATCTTTACATATATCTCCCATTGGAAGTATTATAATATGAAATATGTTTGGATACACTAGTCCTCTAAACCACTTTTTTTAATTAGCTCTAGTTCTCGCTATAAATCCTGGTTTGTAAAATTAAAGAGGTTCGACTATATATTTTTAAGATTTCTCCCGAAATTGGAAATATGCCTGTTGGTTTCTCAGTCAATTCGGATACATGGTGTTTTTAAGTACTAAGCCTCTAATTCACTTTTTTAAATGGCTATAAATCTCGCTATAAATCTCGGTTTGTTAAATCAAGGAGGTGGAACTATATATTGAAAGAACAGTTATGGTGATATTAAGCCCATTTTCGAAAAAAAAAATATTATAAAATTTTGTACAAAATTTCCAAAAGAAAAAAAACATAAAAATTGGAAAATGTCAAAAATTAACATTTTTATAATTAAATCATAAAAACAATTTTACTACAAATAAAACGCAATACATCCCATTAAAATAAGTGCCTAAGTTTTGATTTTATTAAAACATTAATGAAAATACTCTTTAAAATTTATTTAATTTTTCTATGTAACTTTTTAATGAATACTTTAACTAATTTGTGAATAAATGCAAAACTTGTACATTGATTTTAATGAAATGGGTTTTATTTTAATGGCCAGAAATTTATCTTTATGATTAAGGAATTAAACTTTGGATTTTTTACACCTACGAATTTTGAAAATTTTTTTTAAAAACTTAATTTTTGCAATTCTTTATAAATTAAAAAATTTTGCAAAAAATCTTCTTAATGTCTCAATAATTGTGGACCCTACTAAATAGTAGTATAACCAATTAAATTATTTTTATATCTATTGAATAAAATCAAACTTGTAGTTTTCCAATATATAGAGCAATAACAATGACAAATTTACCTTCACGATGTCAAATTGTCTCTCAGAAGGACTAAATTCAAGGAAATCGCAAATATTAAGTATAACAAAATATATCAATATAACCCAATATAAATATCAAATTAAAGCTACGATTCTTGACCATAAAATTATATTATTTATTTCAGTGTAGAGTGCATAAAGTTGTAAATTTCTATTTGAAAAATTATCTCTGTAATAATATACTGTTTAATTATGGTTTTTATATAAAGAATTGTTTTAATTTTTTGCTGCAACATTTAAAATAACAAATTTTTTATATAGCAGATATTCTTAGCTTACATGTGACACCCATTTTGACATAATTTTTTATATAGTTAGACTCATATATATGTACTCGTATATCGATGTTTTCATGAGTAAGTCCCACAACTAATTTTTTTGCAAAGAATTTTGTAACTTGTGAACCGTTGGAGATATCGAAATCAAATGTCTAAGGGTTAGAGTTACTGTGTATTTGAGTTGATTCAGAGCTGCACAGTTCCCTAGGGTATCACAGGATTAGAGGGTAGAACTCCAAATTGCCCTACTTTCATTTGTAGATTATCTTTTTCATGTGAAGAGATATTAAGTTGGATTAAAAATTAACTCTCATCTTTGGTCTAGTTTGTAAACTTTTTTTAATTGCAAGAACTTATTTTAGGTATTAAGCTTTCTAGAAAATATTCACTAGTTTTTTGTTGCAAAATCCTTAATAACATTGCTGCAAAAATCATTTAAATATTTATAATCGATAAAAAGTTCATATTTATACCCTACACCACCAAAGGTGGTTGGGGTATTATGTGTTTGTGCAAATATTGTAACGCAGAGAAAAAAAAATTTTCCTACACCCACCTTAAAGTATACCGTTCAACTCAAAATCACTTTTTGAGTCGATTTAACGATGTCTGTCCTGTTGGCTGGCTGGCTGCCCATGTAAAGCTTGTGCGCAAAGTACAGGTCGGAATTTTAGAGATAATTTGATGAAACTTGGTACATATGATTCTTTTAGTACAAGGACGAAGCCTATTGACTTTGGTCATGATCGGCCCATTATTTCACCTAGCCCCCATAGAATAGAGTTTTTACACTCAAACATACCTTAAAAATTTAAATATTTTTATGAAGTTTAACATTAATAATAGTATAAGTGACCCTGCAAAATTTCATGACCATAGCTCCCATATAAGACCCAATTTGAGGAATCACCAAAAAGTACATAAATACATGTGAATCTTAGTATCGACGTAATATTCTGCTTTATTCTGCAATAGTATGTTTTTATTTTCCACTTAATACAAGTATAGGCCCATAATTGGCACCTTAGTCGGTCTTGACCATAAATTTTTTTTTTCAAAATTTTAATTTTTTTAGGTCATGATTAACTTTGAAGGGTCAGCTACTAACACTTATACCAGCTATGTGCCCCTTACATCTCCAGTTCTGACCATGTGAAATTCAGATATATTCAACGGTTTACAGAATTATTAAAAACGAGAATAAAGTGATAAATGGTCCTGTCCGACCATATGATACCCTGTACAATTGTCTATGTGTACAAAAATTCAGAAAGATTACAATTGTTGAATGATACTTGTAAGTGTAAAAAAAACATACAGAATAGTATATCGATACTAATATTCACATGTATTTATGAACTTTTGGTTGATTCCCGATATTGGATCTTATAAAACTTACACCATTATTTATCCTTATCAAATTTAGTAGACTTCATCCTTGTGCATCCGATTCTGGATAATAAATTTTCCCGGTTAATTGAGTGGAATTTATTAGTAGCATTTTTAAACATTTTTATACCCTACACCACTATAGGTGGTGTAAATATTGTAACGCAGGGACAAAAATCTTCCTAAAACCGAAATCCTCTCTCTCCATAAAGTATACCGTTCGGCTCAGAATCACTTTATGAGTCGATTTAACCATATCCCTCTGTCCGTCTGGTCGGTTGGCTGTCTGTCATAATTTGATGAAATTTGATACATACGATTTTTTTGTACAAAGAGGATGGTCAATTTAGGACCGATCTTTACGAAATTTAACATATGGATTTATACTTAAATAAAACATAAGGATTTATACTTAAATAAAACTTAAATTTTATTAAAATATTTCCATTTTTAAGGTTAAATGCCTTAAAAATGGAAATATTTTAAGTGTTAAAACTCTATTCCATGAGGACATTCATATGAGGGTAGGTGAAATAATGGACCGATCATGAGACATATACTTTGCGCAAAAACTTTACATGAACTGCTACCCGATCAGACGGACGGAAAGAGATTCTGAGTCGAACAATTTCGTTGCATTACAATATTTGCAAACATAATACCCCAATTTTATTGCTCTTTTTTCACTTTCACAAACACAATTATATTTTTAGTGATTGACTTCCCTAATGTAGTCAGTACTTTGTTGTTGTTTTCTGCACATCAGTGATGTCAATATAAAATATGTGTATTTCCAATAAATCTCAAGATTTATTGCTTTGCATTTTTAGTGATTTTTATACAAAACTAATTTTATACTTTTATGACAAAAAATTTTTAATTTTAATTTATTAATTCAAGTCTACATTTTATTTAAATTATTTTATCAATTTTTTAATGAAGAAATCAGCTAAATAGTTTGAGTAATCGATAGACATAATAAAAAGTTGTCAACACTGTTCTTACAGCTCAGCTGATTAGCTACATTTACATTTACGGTACAGTAACGGAGCCTTAAGTGTTCATACGTTACAAAATTATTTCGGTAGACGATTCTACTAATACATACAAAGAGTTTGGGTTTCTTTTGACAGCTAATTCTATTAGTTCTTAGAACTTTGATTAGTTACAAAATTATTTCTGTGGATGATTCTACTAATACATACAAAGAGTTTGGGTTTTTTGACAGCTAATTCTATTAGCTCTTAGAACTTTGAGATGACTTTTCTTTAACACATTTTTATAACTTTTTTTAACTAGAAAATACAAAATAAAAAAAAAAAAGAAATAATAAAAATCACATTTTTTAACAAAGGATTAGCTTACGAATGTTCACCAGTGAAACCAAAATATTTTGGGCAATATTATAAAGTATACCTATGTTTATTTTCAGGGCTGTATCAGGAAAACTTTATGTATGTATATAAGCTGAGTTTTTCATTATTTTTACCACCCTAACAAAATTGATAACCTTTAGTAGAATTTTAAAACTAATAAAAAAAATTAATATCATAATAAATGCCATTGTTTTCAAAACAATTTCCAATATAAAACAATTTAAAGGACCTTAGGGAAACATTTATTGTCTGTAAATTTTCTCTTACTCACTACTATAATGTAAAATGTTCTTAAACCCCCTTTTTTTGGCCGAAAATGTATTTAAAAAAAAACCCTCTCTATTAGTCACTTATTTAGTTTCCCTTAAATTTTATTTTGATTATCAGAAATGCAAATTTTTCTGGCCAAATTATATCTTGACCACGAATGATTTAAAATTGAAGTCTAAAGATTCTAGACAACAACAACTGAAAAAGGGGTTATGTAATTTCGGCATGATCTAAAGTCACGCTCTACTGCAAGTAGCAAACTAAGTTACAAAATAAATTTCATCCAAAAAAAAAAAAACAAAAGAAATTAAATTAAATGTAAAATTGGTATTTATAAACCCTGTTAATTTCCCTGTTTTTTTTTTGTTGTTGCTTTTAGTTGTACTTGTTTGTTTCTATTTGAAATACAAACAAATTAGGAATATTGCTATGGGCAAAATATGAATGTGTGTAGCACATTCTGTAGCCACATGCAATTTTAAGAAACAATTTATTCTTTGTTTTAGAAACATTTAGTTGAGTATGTATGAATGTAAAAAGCTTTTAAACTGCAAGGTGCTAAAATATGTGCTACACACATACACAGTTACAGAAACTAATACGTAAGTGTTTTTTAATAACAGTGAGAGAAAAAATTAAGTTAAAAAATAAGAAGAAAGAAAACAATGTTCCAAAAATTATAGCAGCATTAGTATATCAATTGTTTGCAAAAATAATCTTATAAATGTTAACATAATACTTGTGTCACCCACTGTATACAAATTTATAGTTATATTTTATTTTTTCTTTTCCACAAAAAAATTTTATTTCAAACGAGTCATAGTTTTCCAGCCTGATTGTGTGCTGTTTGAATGAAAGCAAAAAAAAAAATTAAAAAGACAAAAAAAAAAAAACCAAAAAAGAATATATATAATACTGCAATTGCTGTTCTGGCGCCAGTTATAAAAATAAATTCTCTATTACCGTCACACGATGGCATAAAAAAGCGCCAGCCAAAATGCGCCACGGTAATAATCAGGCCAAACTATACAATAATTGTTAGTTTTAGTAGGTTGGTTTATTATACAAGTCTTGTCATATATACAACCACAAATAAAGGTGGTAATTTTCTTATGATAATTTCTACTTATTTTCCCCAACAAAAAAAAATCCCCAAACAAGCATTATTTACTATTAAGTAATAAAAAACAAATTATGGAATTTTTACAAATTAAAAACAAACTACAAAAATGTTTGTTAAATAAATTGTTAAAGAAAATGTAAAAATGTATCTATCATTCGTTATCAAAAATAAACAAAATTGTTTTCATTAATAAATTTTGTCTATAAATTCATTCATGTTTTATATGAAGTAAAGGTGTAAGTTACAACTTTACATTACATTAACCCAGCAAAAAATTTGGCTGCTTAGTCAAACAATATTGATTTCAATAATACAAATTGTTACAAAAAAACTAAATCCCCAATAAAACAAAATTTTAAAATTTAAATTCCTAAATAATTTTCAAAAATTTCCAAAAGTGGGGATTTTTAGTTTTGAAATGGTTATTATTATTTTAGCTAAAAAAAATAATTGTTCTTAAATAAATACAAAATGACAAAAATAAATTAAAAATTTTATAGTTTAATACAAAAAAACAGAATTCCCAATAAAAAAAAAATCCAACAAATTTTAAACGGGGAAGTTTCATTTTTATTATAAAGTTTTTATTTTTTTCTACATAAAGTTTTTATGTAGAAAAAAATAACGTTTTATATAACCTTTTTTCAGTTAAGCCGAAAAAAAATAAATTCCTAAATAATTTTCAAAAATTTCCAAAAATGGGAATTTTTATTTTTAAAGTGGTTATTAAAATTTAAGTACAAATGCAAAATAACAAAAAGGAATTAAAAATATTGTGGTTTAACACCAAAAAACTGAATTCCCAATAAAAAATCTAACAAATTTAAACTAGGGAAGTTAATTTTTAAACTTAATATTTTAACTTTTAAAGTTTTCATGTAAAAGAAAATAACCTTTTTATTTTATATAAGCTGAAAAAATTTAATTCCTAAATAATTTTCAAACATTTCTAAAAATGGGAACGAAATGGGTACGAAACTACTGAATTCCTAATAAAGAAAATATAACAAATATTAACAGGGGAAATTTTTTTATTAAAATTTCAACTTTAAAAGTAAGATAAAAAATAACCTTTTCATTTTTATTTCAGCTGAAAAAAATAAATTCCTAAATAATTTTCAAAAGCTTCCAACAATGGGGATTTTTATTTTTGAAATGGTTATTAAAATTTTAGGTACAAAAAAAAAAAAAAAATAATAATAATTATTCCTAAATTAATATAAAATAACAAAAAGGAATTCAAAATTTTATGTTTTAACACGAAAAAACTAAATTCCCAATAAAGAAAATAAAAAAAATTAACTAGGGAAGTTGCTTCTTCGTTAAAATTTAAATATTTTTAAGTAAAATAAAATAACTTTTTTATTTCATTAAACGAAAAATAAATAAATAAATAAATAAATAAATAAATAAATAAATAAATAAATAAATAAATAAATAAATAAATTCCTAAATAATTTTCAAAAACTTCCAAAAATGGGGATTTTTAGTTTAGAAATGGGAATTAAAATTTTAGCTACAAAAAATTAATTATTCATTAACTAATATAAAACAAAAAGAAGGAATCCAAAATTTTATGATTTAACACGAAAAAACTGAATTCCCCATAAAAAAAATCTAAAAAAATTCAACTGGGGAAGTTACTTTTTCAATAAAATTTAAACTTTTATCGTTTTCATATAAAAGAAAATTACTTTTTTATTTCATTAAACGAAAAAAATTAAATTTCTAAAAATTTATTAAAAATTTCTAAAAATGGGGATTTTTAGTTTAGAAATGGGAATTAAAATTTTGCTACAAAAAATTAATTATTCATTAACTAGTACAAAATAACAAAATTGTATGGTTTAATACGAAAAAAAACTGAATTCCTAATAAAGAAAATCCAATAAATTTAACCTGAGGAAGTTTATTTTCATTAATATTTATATTTTAGAAAATTTTTATGTTAATGAAAATATTTATTTTAATTCATTAAACAAATAAAATTAAATTCCTAAATAATTTTCAAAAATTTCCAAAAATGGGGATTTTTAGTTTAGAATGGGAATTAAAATTAAAAAAAAAAAATAATAATAAATATGGTATGTGAAATCTAACAAACATTCAATTTAAATTTCTTTAATCGTTTATGTAAAAGACGTAAAATTTTTAAGTTTAAGTTAAAAAAATTAAATTCCTAAATAATTTTTAAAAAAATCACCAAAAATTGTATTTTTTTATTGAAATGGAAACGAAAAATTTTAGCTTCAATTAATTAAAATTAATACAAAATAACAAACTAAATTAAGAAATTCTAGGATTTAATATGAAAAACTGAATAAATAATAAATGAATAAAAAATAAAACCTATTTTTACAAGGAAAGTTACTTGTTCATTCAAATTTATTAAAAAAAAAAAAAAAATAGAAAAATTGTTTAATTTAAATTAAAAAATAAATTTCTAAATAATTTTCAAAAATCGTCAAAAATTGAAATGTTTATTTTTTGAATTGAAATCAAAAGTGGCAGATTTATTTCTAAAATTTTTCGTTTCTGCTCGTCTGTACATTGGAGTTATGTGATTTGAAACTTATGCTTAGTTCAGAGAAAAATATTATTTGAATTAACAAAAATTTAATAGAATTAATTAATAGAAGTAATTCTTCAATAAAGAATTAATTCTATTCAAACAAAAGCTTTTGTATTAAGCCATTGAATGAAAGTTACAGACAGTGTTTGAAATTGTAGATTTTCCTGCTAATCTTTTACTTTAACAACTAATTTATATACACAGAAAAAAACTTTAATAAATTTATTGTTCCATTTTACATTTTCTTTTAATAAAATTATTTATTGATACAATAATTTTTTTAGAAGTAATACATATAAATTAAAAAAGAAAAAAAAAAAACAAAAAAGTTTGAAAAATTTGACATTTGTAAATTCAAATAAATATCACAAATATTTTATGAAAATAAAATCGACAAAATCTATATTTTAAATATCTTTCGTTTTATCTGGGCCTTTACGTGATTATATTACAAAAAAAAAAAAAAATATTCATTTTATGTGGTCAGTGTACGTTTTGAATTGCTGATGAAAAAAGTTATTAAATTTCCGATGCTATTAACAAATAAATGGCGGGATATATATTTTATACTTCTCTTAACATATGTCAGGAAGCCATAAATACTCTTAAGAAACTTAACGATACTCCCAAACGTAAGTTAAATTTAAAATATTCCAAATTCTAGCTAATAAACTTTGTTTAAATTTGATCGTCTTATTGTTAATTTCAGTACTGAAAATCTTGCTGTTGACGAGATGCCGTGGAGACGTAGGAAAAAGTGAGGAAATCAAAAATATCCCTATAAAAAATACCCAATGCACCTGAAGCCGACCCAATATTTTTATAATTTTAAAATTGTAAATTTTGTTTTACTTTTAATAATAAATAAGAAAGATAAATAAAAATACGGCCATAATTTTTTTATGTATATGGAGGAAATATTTTAAAATGGAGCAGATTCAGTTAACAATTAAATTGTGCCAATAAATATTTTAATTCATAATAGGCAAAGTTTCAAACATAAAATTATTTATTTTAATTAAATTTTTGCTTGAAACTGTAGAAAAATCCAATTAATTTCATATAATTATTATTATCATTTTGATGATTGAAGCAAAATCAATTAAAAATTTAATTAATATTACAAATTTCGTAATTGAAATCAATTTTTATTTTTTTTCTGTGTAAGATCAAGATCAACGGTTTTTAAAGTTTTTTACAATTATAAATCTCCTCTATATTATTATATGGAATAATCTGTTTAACATTCTGTAATTTGATTCCAAAGAATGTGTTTGAAACCTCAAAGTTTTGCAAAACTGGTTACTTTAGAAAATTTTCAACACAAACATTCGTAACATTTTATGTTGTGGTCTATGAAAGCTGAAACAGAGAGCCAAACTTTTCGGCAGCGGCGACTAGTTCCTTTTTAATTTTTGTACTTTAAAAAAAAAAAAAAATCCACCAAAATTCAATAAAAATTGAATCTATGCTGTTTTCCCAAAATTAAAAAAAAAAAAACGAGGGAAGAAGGTATAGTCGGTCAAGACCGACCATATGATACACCATTGTCTATGTGTACCGAAATTCAGAAAGGAGCCAGTTATGGACCTATACTTGTATTAAGTGGAAAATAAAAATACTGTTACACTAAGATTCACATGTATTT